>JAPVLO010002555.1:0-32922 GCA_027257055.1 Cephalopachus bancanus
GCCCAGGCTGGAGTGCAGTGGCACACTCACAGCCATCACAATCTTACCTGCTGGGCTCAGGTGATCCTTCTACCTCAGTCTTCCAAGTAGCTGGAACTACAGGCAGGCGCCACAATGCCCAGATAATTTTTTGACTTATTTTAGAGATGAGGTCTTTACAGTTTGCCCAGGCTGGTCTCGAAGCCCTGGGCTCAGGCAATCCTCTCACTTTGGCCTCCCAAAGTGCTGGGATTATAGATGTGAGCCACCATCCGGCCTCTTTTGATCAATTCTTTTGCAAATTAGAGTTTTGCAACGTAAATAACTTTCTTCTAATCATTTTTTTAAGGAGGTTTGCAATTTTTTCTTTTTTCTTGAGTGGGCGTCCCACTCTGTCACCCAGACTGGATTGAAGTGGCACGCTCACGGCCACCACAGCCTTGACCTGCGGGGCTCAGGTGATCCTTCTCCCTCAGCCTTCCAAGTAGCTGGAACCACAGGCGTGGCCACTTTGCCTGGCTGATTTTTTGATTTATTGTAGAGACAAGGTCTCGTCTTGTGGCTCAGGCTGATCTCGAACCCCTGAGCTCAGGTAATCCTCTTGCCTCCGCCTCCCAAAGTGCTGGAATTCCAGGCATGAGCCACTGTGCCCGGCATGCAATTTTTTTCAAATTGAATTTTTCTAATGCTGTTTAGACTGGTGGTACTTTCTGTGTATCAGAAACCAAATGCAAAGTATAACTGAACTCACTATTATCTTGTTCTTGGACACATGGAAGGATTCTATAAAAACATTGTAACTATGTCTTGAAATCCCAGGATATGTTACAGTAGCCAGATGGATAAAGGCTAATCCCATCCCAGCAGATCCCAACAGATAATCCAGATTCTTGGTTGTGTTACATATGCTTTAAATAAGAGCCATCCACTGGGCCTCACAAACATCTTTTATTGTTAGAGTACTTACTATGACAACATTTTAATGATTCAAATACTATTTCATTTATTTTTATTTATTTATTTGATTTGGGGCCTCACTCTGTTGCCAAGACTGAAATGCAGTGGTATGATCCCAATTCATTGCAGCCTAGATCTCCTGGGCTCAAGTGATCCTCCTACCTTAGCCTCCCTAAATGCTAGGATTATAAGTGTGAGCCACCACGCCTGGCCAGAGATTTTTTTTTAAATAAAAAGGCTCAAGACTGTAATCATAGCACTTTGGGAGACCGAGGCAAGAGGATTGCCTGAGCTCAGGGTTCGAGACCAGCCTGGGCTACTTGTAGTTCTAGCTACTTGGAAGACTGAGGTGGAAGGATCGCCTGAGACCCGCAGATTGTGGTGGCTGTGAGTATGCCACTGCACTCCAGCCTTGGCAACAGAGTGAGACTCTGACTCAAAAATAAAATAAAATAAAACACAAACAAAATGTTAGAGCTCTCTCCATGATAAAGCAAGGCACAGCTATAGCCCTTTTCTCTCTAAAGTCAAAGAAAAGGCCAAGCTCAGCCAGGATCATGATTGAATTCCAGGTCATCAAGGCTTTACCTGTAGGTGGTAGCTATTGTCCTGTCTCTCCTCTGTGGCAGAAACTGCTCAACTCCTGGTGAAGTGACCCCCTCTGTGTCCCTTTCTGCTATGAGAGTTCATAGCTTCTCCTTATCACATGAATTACTTTATGAGGTAAATAGAGGGCCTGCCTATGTAGCATATAATACTATGTGATGCAGTTTTCCATGAAAAATTAGTTCAAGTTCCTAACAACAAACTTGAAACTCAGCCTGTCTTAGTTTGAGGCCTGTGAGTGTATTGCCTTACTTGAATCCTCTGCATAGTGCCTTATGTCATTAAGAGTGCCCGTGCACCTGTCTCCAGGCCAGGCACTGTGGCTCACACTTTGGGAGGCCGAGGTGAGAGGATTACCTGAGCCCAGGAGTTTGAGACCAGCCTGGGCAACTTGGCCAGATCTCGTCTCTAAAATAAATAAATAAATAGCTGGATTGCCTGAGCCCGCGGGTTCGAGACCCGCCTGGGCAACTCGACGAGACCTCATCTCTACAATAAATCCCTACAAAAAATTAGCCGGGCGTGGTAGCGTGCGCCTGTAGTTCCAGCTGCTTGGAAGGCTGAAGTGGAAGGATCGCCGGTCCAGCAGGTTGAGGCTGCGGTGGCCGGGAGCAGCCACTGCACTCCAGTCTGGGTGACAGAGTGAGACTCCAACTCAAAAAAAAAAAGAAAAAAGAAAAAAAAAAAACTGGGCATGGTGGCATGCGTCTATAGTTCCAGCTACTTGGAAGGCTGAGGCAGAAGGATCACCTGAGCCCAGCAGGTCTAGGCTGCAGTGGCTGTGAGTGTGCCACTGCACTCTGGCCTCGGCTACAGAGTGAGACTCCAACTCCAACTCAAAAAAAAAAAAGAGCACCTGTCTCTGACCAGACTTCCTAGATCAGATTATGGCTCCATCACTTTCTCCAAGGTACTTGGAGCAGCTGAACTAACCTCTCTATGCCTCTGTTTTCTCTCTCACGTGTGTGTACAATAATAATAATTTCTCACAAGGCTGTTGTGAAGTTTGAATGTGCTAGTACAAGTAAAATACTTAGTGGGTACTCAGTAAGCATTGTTGAATGAGCAGTTCCAAGGTCTCTGACTCAGTGTTCCCTCCGGAATGTTGGCAGTGTGCATGCTGAGCACGCCAGCTAACAGCTGGTTAAATCTGGCAGCTCTGGTGCACTTCCGGCCACTTCACGCTGCTCAGGCCACAGACCACTCCTCCAGCCCCAGTCAGCCGCCTCGATAAGGCCAACCTAGGCCAGTGGCACCTGGACTAGAAAATGTAATGGAGGGCCCACAGCACAGCCCATTTCGGTCCCAGCGGAAACAGCTCTGACCTGCCTCCCACTCCAGGCCCCGTCTACTAGAATACTGAAACTTGGTCCTGCCTCTCCTGGATAGACACCTGGAAGGCGGGAAGAAGGGGCTAATAGAGGGGTCACCCCTCCTTTGGGGATGGGCTTCTGGTAGTTAGTTGGGGGCCTCGGGGAATGGGTGCCAACGAATGTGAGTTTTAGCCTCTTGGCCTGACTTAAGGCTGTATAGACCCAGCCTAGGAGCTCTGGCTTGACCTTTTTTTTAGCTTCTACCCTAAGTGCTCAGTTGAAGACTAATTTATGAAGGAGGGAGGGTAGGGTGGAGGTAAAGAGCAATACCTTCAGATTTGAGATATTAAAGTTTAGAGGAGCCAGGCTCGGTGACTCAGCCTGTAATCCCACGCCTTTGGGAGGCTAAGGTGAGTGGATCGCCTGAGCCCGCGGGTTCGAGACCCGCCTGGGCAGCGATACCTCATCTCTACAGTAAATCAAAAAATCAGCCGGGTGTGGTAGCGCATGCCTGTAATTCCGGCTACTCGGAAGGCTGAGGCGGAAGGATCGCCGGAGCCCAGTAGGTCGAGCCTGCGGTGGTGGGGAGCGGCCACTGCACTCTAGTCTGGGTGACAGAGTGAGACTCCAACTCAAAAAAATAAAACAAAAATAAATAAATAAATAAAGTTTAGAGGCTAAAGAGGAAAAATGAATGCTAAGCCCTGGGAAACACGCACAGCCCAGAAAGAGGAAGAGAGTTTCCAGGGAAAGCACAGGAAGGAGGAGTGGTCTGAGAAGGGGAGGTGAGTTGGGATAGCATAGCCCTGGGTTCCCCAAACCATCGCTAGGGTGTATGTGTGACCAGTTTTTACTGAACAAATACTTTCAAAAATATAATAAAAATTACCATGGAAATGAAATGGAAAAGGACAATATGGCCACTGCCATGCTAGACTCTGGTGTGGCCATGTGCTCTTTGAGTTATGGCTGTCGCCATTCTTTTTTTTTTGAGTTGGAGTCTCACTCTGTCGCCCAGACTGGAGTGCAGTGGCCGCTCCCAGCCACCACAGCCTCGATCTGCTGGGGGCTCCAGCGATCCTTCCGACTCAGCCTTCCAAGTAGCTGGAACTACAGGTGCGCGCTACCACACCCGGCTAATTTTTGATTTATTATAGAGATGAGGCCTCGCCATGTTGCCCAAGCGGGTCTCGAACCCGCGGGCTCAGGCAATCCACTCACCTCAGCCTCCCAAAGGTGGGGGATTACAGGCTGAGCCACCGAGCCCGGCTGGCTGTCGCTACTCTTCCTGGCTTTGGCCCCCTCCTCCACCTTGGGGAGGTAAATCCTCTCTTTCTCTCTCTTTCTAATTTACTTTAAATAAGCAATATTTTCTAGTTTTAAAAAAATATACAAGCCTCAGGGTTTTTCTAACAATTACTAGTTTCTACATATAGAATTACACTGCCAGGTTACTCACTCTCAGTTTCTGGACTTCTGTCATAAGGAACTGCAGCACACAGTGCACACACAGCCCTATTCTGAGGATGCATTCTGAGCAGCCCTGCCCTGCTCTTCAGAAGGCAAGCAAGAATCTCCAGGGGAACGTGGCGGTCACAGTGTCACGTAGAAAGAAGACTGAGACAGGCTGACTAGGGACTTTAGGGAGCAGTTTCAGAAAAGGGATGCCTACTGCAGCCAGATTGGGGAAGTAAAAGAAAAAAACAGGCGCTGCCCTGAGCCATTTGTCAAATAGAATAATAAGTTCACTGCGCCTCTTTCCCTTCCCCGCAGCTGAAAAATGTTGGCAAGAAAGGAGAAAGATACCAGAACCACAAGGGTCACTGCTTCCAATGAAACTTTTCAAAACAGAGAAAACCTGTGCATGTTTAAAGAGAGAGGGCTATTTCTGTTGAAAAGGCAGCTAAGCAACCAGCCTGTAATCCCAGCACTTTGGGAGGCCGAGGTGAGAGGATTGCCTGAGCCCACAGGGTTTGAGATCAGCCTGGGCAACTTGGTGAGACCTTGTCTCTACAATAAATTTAAAAAAAGAAAAATTAGCCGGGCGTGGTAGCGTATGCCTGTAGTTCCGGCTACTTGGAAGGCTGAGGCAGAAGGATCACCAAAATGTAGCAGGTCGACGCTTGTTTGGCCTTGAATGTGCCACTGCACTTCAACCTGGGTGTCAGAGTGAGACTCCAACTCAAAAAAAAAAAAACCACCACCACCACCAAAGCAAAACCTGGCTGGTCTTGAACCCATGGGCCCAGGCAGTCCTCTCACCTTGGCCACCCAAAGTGCTGGGATTATAGGCATGAGCCATTGCACCAGGACTCTTAGTTGCCTTTTCTTTTCTTTCTTTTTTTTGTTCTTTTTTGAGTAGGAGTCTCACTTCGTCACCCAGACTGGAGTGCAGTGGCATGCTCACAGCTAACCCAATGTCGACCAGCTGGGCTCAGGTGATCCTTCTGACTCAGCCTTCCAAGTAGATGGAACTGCAGGCACACTACCACCCCCGGCTAATTTTTTTGATTTATTGTAGAGATGAGGTCTCACCAAGTTGCCCAGGCTGGTCTTGAACCCCTGGGCTCAGGCAGTCTCACCTTGGCCACCCAAAGCGCTGGGATTGTAGGCATGATTGTAGGCGATCCTTCCGCCTCAGCCTTCCAAGTAGCTGGAACTACAGGCGCGTGCTACTGTGCCTGGCTAATTTTTCATCTATGGTAGAGACAAGGTCTCGCCAAGTTGCCTGGACTAGTCTTGAGCCCATGGGCTCAGGCAATCCACTCACCTCAGCCTCCCAAAGTGCTGGGATTACAGGCTGAGCCACCAAGTCCAGCCTTTTTTTTTTTTTTTTGAATTGGAGTCTCACTCTGTTGCCCAGGCTGGAGTGTAGTGGCACACTCACAGCCATGGCAGCCTTGACATGCTGGGCTCAGGTGATCCTTCTGCCTCAGCCTTCCAAGTAACTGAAACTATAGGCACCTGCCACTACGCCAAGCTTATTTTTTGACTTATTGTACAGACGAGGTCTCACCAAGTTGCCCAGGCTGTCTCAAATCCCTAAGCTTAGGCAATCCTCTCGCCTCGGCCTCCAAAGTGCTGGGATTACAGGCTTGAGCCACCGTGCCCGTCCTGTTGTTTTTTAATAGAGACGAGGTCTCACTATGTTGCCTAGGCTGGTCTGGAATTCCTGGGCTCAAGTATTGTTCCTGCATTGGCCTCTCAAAGTGATGGAATTATAGGGATGAGCCACCGTGCCCATCCTGTATTAATCCTAGAGTCACCAGAAGGGCATCTTCCCTAAGGACTGAAAGGAGATTGGGAATATGGCTGGAGAAACACTCCACAGTTCTAAGTAGGCAGCCACAATTACGTACCATCTAGCATGTGCACAACACTCCTAGCCACGTGTGAACAAAATGAAAAGAAGAGCCATGGTTTCTGAGCTCTAGGATGGTTGTGACCATCTACAACCTATATGAGCAGGAGTGAGGGGCCAGCACCAAGTCAAGGCCAGCTCAGGGAATGTGCCCTGGTTAATGTGGGTAGATTTCACGTTCCCCTAAACTCCCAGGCATGTTCAGAAGGAATTCCTGACAAGTGTGCTTGAGGGAGAATGTGAACCTGCAGAGCATGAGTGGGCAGGGCTTTTCTGCCCCAGTGTGAGGGGACCGTGGTAGGTTTCTTTGGAGAAGAATAGGGAAAAGAGAAGAAAAGGGAAGAGGCAGTATGAGCCAATGAGAAGGCTACAGCTTTGTGTACTTTGTAGTATAACCTGTCTCCCGACTTCCCAAATGTTTAGTGAAGTTTGTTTTTTTTTCTTGAGTTGGAGTCTCACTCTGTCACCCAGACTGGAGTACAGTGGCCGCTTCCGGCCACCACAGCCTCGACCTGCTGGGCTCCGGCGATCCTTCCGCCTCAGCCTTCCAAGTAGCCAGAATTACAGGCATGCACTACCACGCCCGGCTGATTTTTTGATTTATTGTAGAGATGAGGTCTCGTCAAGTTGCCTAGGCGGGTCTCGAACCCACAGGCTCAGGCAATCCACTCGCCTCAGCCTCCCAAAGGCACGAGATTACAGGCTGAGCCACCGAGTCCGGCGTTTAGTGAAGTTTTAGGAGGCATAGAAACTTTTAAAGGCGGAATGTGCCAGGTCATGGAATCACACCAACCACGTTTGAACAGCTCTCTGAGGGGCAGAATGAGGCATCTCCTCTTGGTCTGAGTTTCGTACTGATAGTGACCACTCAGGTGACAGGAAGGGGCAGGGGCCCATTCTCTGGTCCACTCTGAACTCACCCTCGCTGCTGATTATTTAAGTCATGTGTGTTCCATAAACACTGTAGAAAGTTGGAAAAGTCCAGAACAGTCAAGGTGAAGTCATTAGCCATCCTTGAGTCCTGAATAGCCGCCGTGTATCTAACTTCCTTCCCTTCTTTTTATTTTCTATGTACATGTTTACTCACAAAGTTGGGATTGTATTATTTTTTCAGTTGAAATCTCACTCTGTTGCCCAGTGCAGTGGCACGTTCCCGGCCACTGCTGCCTCGACCTGCTGGGTTCAGGCATTCCTTCTGACTCAGCCTTCCAAGTAGCCAGAAATACAGGCACACACCACCATGCCCAGCTAATTTTTTGGTTTATTGTAGAGACGAGGTCTCGCCAAGTCGCCCAGGCTAGTCTCGAACCCGTGGACTCAGGCAATTCTCTTACCTCAGCCTCCCAAAGTGTTGGGATTATAGGCGTGAGCCACCACCCCAGGCCTGAGATTGTACTTTTATATATACTTTACTATTCTCTTAATATAATAGCAGGAACATTCTTGCAAGTAAAACATGTATATCTTATTCATGGTTTTTCACACCTTTTAAAAAAATATATAGTTGATTTCAGTAATAGAAATTTCTCCAACAACAAAATTTTTTTTCTTTTGGTCAGCCAGGCACAGTGACTCATGGCTGTAATCTCAGCACTCTGGGAGGCTGAGATAGGAGGATTGTTTGAGGTCAGGGTTTGAGACAGGCCTGGGCAACATAGGGAGAACTTACCTTTGTTAAAATATATATTATTTTTGTCATCTGTTCTCAGAACCAACCTAATTTGAGTCAAGTTCTTTGTTTTTCCCTCCCATGACACAACCCAGAAAGTCCTATGAGTTTGAAGACATACTGCCATCTTCCTCTGAGCACAACAGGGTGGACTGGTATGCACAGACTAAGTTGGGGCTCACACGCACTTTATCAGAGGAGAACATCTATGAAGACATTCTAGGTAAGAGGCCAACATGTCTGCGTGTGGGTCTGAGTCTGCCTGTGAGAAAGGAAATGGGGTTGGCTGCTCAAAACATATACACACTCAGAGGCATAGAGGTGTGCTCAGATGAGGGAGAGAGCAGGTTGGGGGTGGGAGACTGACCCCCAGCAGGTGTGTGAGCGAACACAGAGCTGGGTGGGAGGACGGGCTGGTGATGAGCAGCCTCCTCGTGGCCCCTCTCCTTGTGGCAGCCTCCTGTGGCAACGGGGTACCACAGAAAATGTGGGGCTTGGCGTCTCAGGATCCAGACTCAAGTATTGGCTCTGCTACTCACTAGCTGTAAGACATTGAGCCGTGACCAAATGTCTCTGAACTTTACTCTCTCATCCGTATAATGAGGATGATCACAGGGTTGCTGAAGATCTAGGGAGATGGCATGTCAAACACTCTGGTTTATAAAAGGCGCTCTTTTATAATCAATTGTAGGGATCACTGAGTAAAAGAAAACACTGCAGACCAGCATACTCTTTCAGAAACTGTAGAAGTGCAGCTCTAATGGGCATCAAAAGTCAGACTAAATGAATGTCTGTTATTTAAAAATGGCCTAGCTCAACTTGTACCCCACAACTTTAAACCAAACAACAACAACAAAAATGGCCTGGTTCTAAAGAATCCTCTCAGATTCCAATGTGAAACCCAGATTCACAGAGTTTGGTGAGTTCAATAGTCTTCGGGGAAGATCATGGTTTCAGTAAGGTGTGAGTTCAGACTGATGTGTGCTTATGGTGGGGTTGGGAGAAGAAACAAGTTTGTAGGGGGAGAACACTGTATGTGTGTTCAGTGGTTGAGGGGGCAGGTTGGGAAGACGTACAGAGACATGCATGTGTGTGACTAGCAATTCCAGAAAAAACCCGTGGGAGGAGGAGGCTTGAGGACAGTGTATACTTAGCTGAGCAATTCCCATTGCACCATGGAGCATCTAAACTGCAGGGTCCAGGCTGCTGGAGATAGGTTCCTGCCAAAGCAACAGGTATCCCAAATCAAAAATGGGTATGAGAGCTGGACTTCTCTTAGCAGTGACTGCCTGACAGGATGCTTTCAGTCACAAGGAGCAGAAAACCCATCAGAAACAACAAATGGAGTTTGTTGGCTCCTGGGACCAGAACTGCCTTTTCCTTCCTCTGTTTATCTTTCAGGTAGCTCCATTCTCAGCAGGTTTCCCAGGGTCTCCAAGATGGCAACCATCAGCTCTCTGGAATCCATACCTTCCACTGGAGAAAGGAGAACCTGTGTCCTGTCAGTCCCAGCCAAAATCCTGGGGTTCACCCTGCCTAGACCAGCTTAGGTCCCCTTTTCACCTCAGAGCCCAGCAATGCCATGCCGTGATTGCCTGAGACTTAGGTATGATCCTTTCTCTGAGCTGATCACTGAGGCAGGAATTTGGGCTACTCAGATTGGCTAAAGCCCTGACACTGAGAATGGAGTTAATTTCATATAGCTATAAATGAAGGAGAGTTAACCCAATGAAATCAGGTCTGTTACCCAGGGGAAGGATGAATGGATAGCAGAACAACAGATATCCCTGCAAGGACTAACGCAGAAGAGGCCAAAATGGACTTAACGTTCAGAAAAAGAAAGCTTCCTTCATGTTCCCAGGTTCCTGACCTGTTGTCTCTGACCACAGATACGCCAATGAAGGAAAACCCTTATGAGGACATCGAGTTACATGGCCGCTGTCTGGGGAAGAAGTGTGTCTTAACCTTTCCGGGTTCTCCTACCTCTTCCATCCCTGACACACCCAGCAAGGTATGAGTTCCCAGTGGAGTGATGACGGGAGAAGGGTCCCCAGCATAGGGACCTGGAGCACTCTAGAGTTCTGGCTTACATTGGAATCCCAGGTGCTCACTGCCAGGCTCCTGCATTTGTACACCTGCTGGCCGGCTGGTCTTCCAGCCTCCACTTCTCTTGGAACCTCTCTGCTCACCAAAGCTTCCTAAATGCCATTTAAACTTCTGGCTCAGAAACCTCCTCCGACTGGATAGATAGGAGGTGGTGCATCCATCCTATACAACTGGTAAGAAGAGTGTCTGGACATAGAGCTCGCTCTAAGACACAGCACTGAAAGGCATGGTGTAGGATAGTATTTTTATAGCACTTGATCATTTGTGGATTTTTCTTTTTTTTTCTTTTTTGAGTTGTTGTCTCACTCTGTCACCCAGGCTGGAGTACAGTGACATACTCACGGCCATGGCAGCCTCGACCTGCTGGGCTCAGGTGATCCTTCCGCCTCAGCCTTCCAAGTAGCTGGAACTACAGGCACATGCTACCATACCCAGTTAATTTTTTGATTTATTGTAGAGATGAGGTCTCGCCGAGTTGCCCAGGCTGGTCTCGAACCCCAAGGCTTAGGCAATCCTCTAGCCTCGGCCTCCCAACATTTGTGGATTTTTCTAAATGAAAGAACATACATAATATGTAAACTTACATGTTTGTATGTACAGGAACATCTCTGTAAGGGTACCTCAGCATGAAAAACTGGGACTCCAGTCAAGTTGTGCCATGTGCACATAGATAACATAACTATGTTCGTGTACATGCTAATCATGCTCAACCATTGCCTACAGAGCTGAGTTTATATTCTTAGTTGGCATTTGTAACTGATCCCTGGTTACCATGACCACTGAACTTCCACAGTCCTTGTAGACAAATCTGCTTCTCCAGCCACAGCCTAACAACTCCCCCTCTGATATCATAGACCCGGAGTTGGCAAACTTTTCCTAAAGGGCCAGAGAATAAGTGTTTTAGGCTTTGTGCTGAAGCTCAAAGCCCTACCCTTACTCAGCACTGCCCTGGTTATGTGAAACAGACATAGACAATATGTAAACATGCCCGACGCAGTGGCTCAAGCCTATAATCCCAGCACTTTGGGAAGCCGAGATGAGAGGATTGTCTGAGCTCAGACGTTCGAGAACAGACTGGGCAACTTGGTGAGACCTCACCTCTACAACAAATCAAAAATTTAGCCGGACATGGTAGCGTGTGCCTATGGTTCCAGCTACATGGAAGGCTGAGGTGGAAGGATCGCCAGAGCCCAGCAGGTTGATGCTGGAATGACCGTGAGACTGCCACTGCATCCAGCCTAGGTAACTGAGTAAGATTCTTGATTCTAAAAGAAAAGAAAAGAAAAGAAAAAAGACAATATGTAAACAAGTAAGTGTGACTGTGTTTCAATAAAACTGTATTCATGGACACTAAAATTAGAATTTTATGTAATTTTCACTTGTCATGAAATATTATTTATTTTTCCAACCATTTAAAAAATGAAAAAATGGCTAGGCGCAGTGGCTCAGCCTGTAATCCTAGTACTTTGGGAGGCCAAGACAAGAGGATTGCCTGAGCCCAGGGGTTCGAGACCAGCCTGGGCAACTTGGTGAGACCTTGTCTCTACAATAAATCACAAAAACTAGCCGGGTGTGGTGGCGTGTGTCTGTAGTTCCAGCTACTTGGAAGACTGAGAAGGAAGGATTGCCTAAACCCAGCAGGTTGAGCCTGCGGTGGACGGGAGCATGCTATTGCGCTGCAGCCTGAGTGACAAGAGTGAGACTCCAACTCAAAAAATAAAAAAATGAAAAATGAAAAAACTAGCCAGGCGCTGTGGCTCATGCCTGCGATCCCAGCACTTTGGGAGGTGGAGGTGAGAGAATTGCCTGAGCTCACAGGTTCGAGATCAGCCTGGGCAACTTGGTGAGACCTTGTCTCTACAATAAATCAAAAAATTAGTCAGGTGTGGTGGCATGCATCTGTAGTTCCAGCTACTTGGAAGCTTAGGTGGAAAGATTGCCTGAGCCTAGCAGATTGAGGCTGCAGTGACCATGAGCATGCCACTGCACTCTAGCCTGGGCAACAGAGTGAGACTCCAACTCAAAAAAAAAAAAAAAAAAGCCAGGCTTTGTGGCTCAGCCTGTAATCCCAGCGCTTTGGGAGACAGAGGTGAGTGGATTGCCTGAGCCGGCAGGTTCGAGACCCACCTGGGCAACTTGGCAAGACCTCATCTCTACAATAAATAAAAAATTAGCCAGGTGTGGTAGCATGCACCTGAAATTCCAGCTACCTGGAAGGCTGAGGTGGAAGGATTGCCGGAGCCCAGCAGGTTGAGGCTGCGGTGGCCGGGAGCTGCACTCTAGTCTGGGTGACAGACTGAGACTCCAACTCAAAAAAAAAAATAGAAACTATTCTTAATTCATGGCCTGTGCAGAAACAGGCGGTAGGCCTGATGTGGCCCACTTGGCCAACCCCTGTGCTGGGTCATTTCTACTTCTTCTCTTGGCTCTTACGCAGACCTCACTCCCCATTCTTGGAGACCCAATTCAATCATGCCTTCTTTATGAAGCTTCTTAGGCCATCTCATCCTGGAACTTCTTCCCCTCTGATTTCTGTTACACTGAGTGAGCAAAGTCTTTCATTTCGCATCAAATTATATACTGCATTATGACATCTGTTGCACTGAGTTGTGATTTAAGTTATGTAATACATCTTAAAAACATCTTCCAGCCAGGCACAGTGGCTCACACCTGTAATCCCAGCACTTTGGGAAGCAGAGGCGAGAGGATTACCTGAGCTCAGAGGTTCGAGACCAGCCTGAGCAACATGGCGAGACCTCATCTCTACAATTAATCAAAAAATCAGCTGGGCATGGTAACACATGACTGTGGTTCCAGCTACTTGGAAGGCTGAGGCAGAAGGATCGCCTGAGCCCAGCAGATTAAGATTAAGGCTGCGGTGGCCATGAGTGTGCCACTGCACTCCAGCCGGTCTATTTTTTTTTTTGTCTCCCATAAGGCCTAGCATTAGTTGTTCTACAATATTTAGTTGTTGAGGAAATTAAATAAAGTAAGGCCAAATCCTGGCTGCAAATGTCAATTCAAACTCATTGCTAGGATTGATTTCTGGCCTAAGAAAAGCAACATCTTCCTATCCGAGCTCCACAGGCCCGTATTTGCTGGTAGGTGTGGGCTGTCCCCACATGCAGTGGCCTTCTGTGCTCATAAAAGGAAGTGTCCTTCCTCCAGGTGTCCTGAAGAGCTGAAGGTACAACCTATTTTGAGGGGTGGATCTTTTTGTTTTTTTGAGTCGGAGTCTGTCAGCCAGACTGGAATGACACACTCATGGCCACCAAAATCTCAACCTGCTGGGTTCGGGTGATCCTTCTGCTTCAGCCTTCCAAGTAGTTGCACACATAGGCATGCGCCACCACACCCAGCTGCTTTTTTTAATTTATTGTAGAGATGAGGTCTCACCAAGTTGCCCAGGCTGGTCTCAAACCTGTGGGCTCAAGTCTCTTGCCTCCACCTCCCAAAGTGCTGGGAGGCACTGCTAAAGGGTAGATCTTACAGACCCAAGTCAATTGCTACACACTTGTCTAAGCCTATTAACTGCCATTCCTCTCCTCATATGGAAAAGAATGAATAATCCATGATAATAGTAGCAAATAGTTCCTACTTGCCTTGGAAATGTGTTGTTTGTGTTTTCTTTTTCTTTTCTTTTTTTTTTTTTTTGAGTTGGAGTCTCACTGTCACCCAGACTGGAGTGCAGTGGCCTCTCCCATCCACTGCAGCCTCGACCTGCTGGGCTCCAGCGATCCTTCCGCCTCAGCCTTCCAAGTAGCTGGAACTACAGGCACGCACTACCACACCCGGCTATTTTTTTGATTTATTGTAGAGATGAGGTCTCGCTAAGTTACCCAGGCGGGTCTCGAACCCGCGGGCTCAGGCAATCCACTCATCTCAGCCTCCCAAGGCGCGGGATTACAGACTGAGCCACCGAACCCAGCTTGTTTGTGTTTTCATTGGAATACAGATGTCTTCAACATTTAGGAAATCCTTTGTTTTTCATAGTGGATAAGCCAGACTTAGAGGAAGGAAACAAGCAGCCGCACCCAGTGTATCCCCTTCACAACCTACCTGGTTTCCCCACTTCACGGTGGGAGCAAACTGCACCACCTCTGAAGAACAATGAAAAACATCTGCTCAAACAGCTCTGCTTTCAGAGCAGGGTGCTCCTCCCTGATAGCAGAAGATAAAAGCTTAATAACAACCCTTTTCTTCCTGTGCCTGCCGGGCTAGAGAAAACCTAGAGCCTTCCGCCACCAAAGCAGCTAAGCCCAGGAGGTGAGAATGTCAACAGGAACTTGAAGTTGAATAGCTGTCCTAAAGAAGAATGATCCAGCTGTCCCTGTCTGGCTGCACTGTTACTGCAGTCTGTCGGGGGCCTTTGCAAGTTCCCAGCAGGATCCTATATCCACATATTATTCTGCTCAGCCACACCTGAGTGTCTGGTTTGTGCCTCTCATCGTGGGGAACAGCTGCAGACTTTACCACTTCCTCTCTTTACCTCATCAAATATTCGTGGAGTGTCTGCCTCATCTGTGCTGCATCCTGGGGCTAGAACTTGCTGAAGTGTCCTTCTGTGTGACCTCCTCTACCAGCCTTGGAGAGGTACTGAGCCAGCTTTGGAATGTTCGTTTTGTTAGACCGTGCCTAGTCCCCATAGAGAGGAAAAGTAGGTTGGCAGGCTCTCCTCAGAAAGAAGCCCATGTGTGTCTGGGCTGATGCTGCTGCTTATGAACATGAATGCAGACTTCTGGGGTGGGGTTGTTTGCTTTTCTTGCTGCATGTCATCTGCAGTTCCCATACTTAGCACAGCACAGGGAATATGGCAGAAACTGATTTTTACAATTCTTTTACAATAAAGGAAATTTAGGCTAATATAAGGTATTTGTCTGTATTGACACCTAAGGGAAAAATCTGTCACTATAGCCCGCCCACCGGGGCTCACACCAAAGACCCTGTGTCACTCAGTGTGTCTATGGAGACAGCATCTGGCTAAGTGCAGGTCCTGGAACCTGATGGCCTCTTGCAAACCCTGCCTGTGCCACTTACTGGCTGTGGGTCTTGGGTAAATGAGCTCATTTTCATACATCCATTTCTTCATTGGAGAATGGGAATAACAATAATAGTCTAGACTTCTTGGAGTTTTTATGGAGCTTAATCAAATTAATGCTGGTAAACCACTTGGACCACCAACTCCAGCTCCATAAATAGTAAGTACTGGGCCAGGTGCGGGGGCTCAAGCCTGTAAATCCAGCACTTTGGGAGGCTGAGGCAGGAGGATTGCCTGAGCCCAGGGCTTTGAGACCAGTCTGGGCAACATGGCAAGCCCTTGTCTCTACAATAAATCAAAAAATTAGCTGGTCGTGGTAGCGTGTGCCTGTCGTTCCAGCTACTTGGAAGGCTGAAGCGGAAGGATCGCCTGAGCCCAGCAGGTCAAGGCTGAGGTGGCCATGAGCGTGCCACTGCACTCCAGCTTGGGCGACAGAGTGAGACTCCAACTCAAAAAAAATAAATAAATAGTAATTACTATTTATGTCTGTTTGCCAAATAAATAGAATTATGCTTTGCAATATAAGTTCTTTTTTTTTGAGTTGGAGTCTCACTCTGTCTCCCAGACTGGAGTGCAGTGGCCGCTCCCGGCCACCGCAGCCTCGACCTGCTGGGCTCCGGCGATCCTTCCGCCTCAGCCTTCCAAGTAGCCAGAACTACAGGCGTGCACTACCACGCCCGGCTGATTTTTTGATTTATTGTAGAGATGAGGTCTCGCTGCCCAGGCGGGTCTCGAACCCGCGGGCTCAGGCGATCCACTCACCTCAGCCTCCCAAAGGCGCAGGATTACAGGCTGAGCCACCGAGCCCGGCATAAGTTCTTTTTAAAAATAACCTTTCTTTTTTCTGAAAATAAAACATTCTCACTATAAGAATGTTTTAAATACTGAAACACGCAGTGAAGAAAATAAAACTCATTCATAATTGGGGAGTTTTATTTTTTCTTTATGCTCACCTGTATTTTCTTTTCTTTCTTTTTTTTTTTTTTTTTTGAGTTGGAATCTCACTCTGTTGCCCAGGCTGGAGTGCAGTGGCATGCTCAGGGCTACCACAGCCTTGACCTGCTGGGTTCAGGTGATTCTTCCACCTCTGCCTCCCCAGTACCTGGAACTACAGGTGTATGCCACCATACCTGGCTAATTTTTTGACACTTACTCGAGCTGAGGTCTCACGATGTTGCCCAGGCTGGTCTCAAACTTCTGGGCTCAAGCAATCCTCCTGCCTTGACTTCTCAAAATGATGGAATTACTGGTGTGAGCCACCTCGCCTGGCTTGTATATGCAGTTTTTATGCTTTTTATATTTTTTATATTTGTCATGAGTATTTTCCCATGTCATTAATTTCTTTCTTTCTGCTTTTTTTTTTTTTTTTTAGTTGAAGTCTCACTCTTTGTTGCCCAGGTTGGAATGCAGTGGCTCACTCACAGCCACCTCAGTCGACTGCTGGGTTTAGGCCATCCTTCTGCCTCAACCTTCCAAGTATCCGGAACTACAAACACATGCCACTGCGCCTAGCTAATTTTTGTGATGTATTGTAGAGACGAAGTCTCACCAAGATGCCCAGACTGGTCTCAAACCCTGGGGCTCAGGCAATCCTCTCACCTTGGCCTCCCAAAGTACTGGGATTATAGGCTGAACCACCGCACCTGGCCTAATTTTTTTATAGAAACCATTATTGACCGGGCTCGGTGGCTCAGCCTGTAATCCCAGCACTTTGGGAGGCCGAGACGAGTAGATTGCCTGAGCCCGCGGGTCCAAGACCCGCCCGGGCAATTTGGCGAGACTTCATCTCTACAATAAATCAAAAATTAGCTGGGCTCGGTGGCTCAGTCTGTAATCCCGCGCCTTTGGGAGTCTGAGATGAGTGGATTGCCTGAGCCCGCAGGTTCGAGACCCGCCTGGGCAGCGAGACCTCATCTCTACAATAAATCAAAAAATCAGCCGGGCGTGGTAGCGCATGCCTATAATTCCGGCTACTTGGAAGGCTGAGGCGGAAGGATCGCCGGAGCCCAGCAGGTCGAGGCTGCGGTGGCCGGGAGCGGCCACTGCACTCCAGTCTGGGCGACAGAGTGAGACTCCAACTCAAAAAAAAAAAAAAAAAATTAGCTGGGCATAGTAGTGCGCGCCTGTAGTTCCGGGTTCTTGGAAGGCTGAGGCGGAAGGATCACCAGAGCCCAGCAGGTTGAGGCTGCGGTGGCCGGGAGCGGCCACTGCACTCCAGTCTGGGCGACAGAGTGAGACTCCAACTCAAAAAAAAAAAGAAACCATTATTACTGCCTGCATGGTATTCCATCATGTTAATGCAATGTCATTCATCTTCCTTGTTGGAATGTCCTTGTCTGTCTTTCTATGTATTTCTCTGTATGTGTATTTTGGGGAGTGTCTGTGTGTCCATGCACATATTTGTGAAACTATGGGTGGCATATATGAGCAGATGTGTTTATGTGAATTATAGCACAGGAGATCTCTGGAAAGAGAATAGGAATGAGGTTGAGATGGTTGTGGAGGAGATGGGATTTTTTGTGTGTGCCGCAGCCAGCACGGCTGTCTTAAGGGTCCCGAGAGAGAGCAATGAGAGATTAAGAAAGACACAAACCGGGCTCGGTAGCTCAGCCTGTAATCCCAGCACTTTGGGAGGCTGAGGTGAGTGGATCGCCTGAGCCCGCGGGTTCGAGACCCGCCTGGGCAGCGAGACCTCATCTCCACAATAAATCAAAAAATCAGCCGGGCATGGTAGCGCATGCCTGTAATTCCGGCTACTCGGAAGGCTGAGGCGGATGGATCGCCGGAACCCAGCAGGTCCAGTCTGGGCGACAGAGTGAGACTCCAACTCAAAAAAAAAAAAAAAGAAAGACACAGACACAAACACATAAAGAAAAGCTGGGGCCAGGTGGGACACCCTCCTCTGATGGAGAAGTGACTCCGAACTAGCTCAGCACATTTATTTTATAATTAAGCACAAAGAAAGTTGGAAAGGATTCAAGGTCCGTGAGGGAGCTATAATGGCATTTTGTTGCTACCTAAAGGCGAGCTGTTCTGTGGTTATCTTGTTGTAGCTAAGGCTTTATTTATACTATGTGCACCCGGATGTGTGGGCATCTGAGATGCCGTTCTGTGTAGCAGGCTGCATCCTTTGCTCTTTGGCTAGGATGCAGAGCTACCAAGCGAAAGGTCTCGCTTGGGACTTTACTCAAGGCCTGCTACAGTGACAGTGCTTGTCCACTCCCCACATCACATTCGCTCCCACATTTTAGCTTAGAAAATATAGTTTACTTAAAAGTAAATTACAGAGAGAGAGAGAGAGAGAAGATTCACCTCTCCAAGGTAGGGAAGGGGGCCAAAGCCAGGAAACATGGCCTGCCCACAGCTCAAAGAGCACATGGTCACACCACAACTTATCATGGTAATGGCCACAAGATGGGTATTTTATATCAAGGACTCCTATTGGCTCCCAGTGGCAGTGTCCCTTGAGGCAGTAAGACAGGGACAGTAGAGGACAGGAAGGGCCTGAGCCATCAGCCATCATTTGTAAACAAAAAGGGTTAGTGAGCCCAGGCTTCAGTTCAGGTCCGCTCTCTCTGAGGGGGCACATGGCTTCCTTGCCAACCCCTCTTGGCCAGGAATCTTCACACTCAGTCTCCTGAAATAACTGAAGAGGTTTCAACAGGGAAGACACACGTCAGACCATGAGGATCCTTGTCTGCTTTTCCCTTTCGGACACTACAGATCTTTCGTTGTGCCCTTTGTGAGTCCAATATCTATAAAGTTAAGGATGCTGTGCGTGCCTTCTGTGACAGAGGTAGGTCCCCGAGATTCTTGATAGAGACGCAATAGAATTGGGAATGGAGCTGGGCTCGGTGACTCAGCCTGTAATCCCGCGCCTTTGGGAGGCTGAGGTGAGTGGATTGCCTGAGCCTGCGGGTTCGAGACCTGCCTGGGTAGCGAAACCTCATCTCTACAATAAATCAAAACATCAGCCGGGCGTGGTAGCGCATGCCTGTAATTCCTGCTACTTGGAAGGCTGAGGCAGAAGGATCTCCGGAGCCCAGCAGGTCGAGGCTGTAGTGGCCAAGAGCGGCCACTGCACTCCAGTCTGGGCAACAGAGTGAGACTCCAACTCAAAAAAAAAAAAAAAAAGGATTGGGAATGGTGTCATCAGGACACTATGCATGTTGGTGTAAGATGTTCTGATCAAAAGCTAGAGTCAGCCGGGCTCAGTGGCTCAGCCTGTAATCCTGCGCTTTGGGAGGCTGAGGTGAGTGGATTGCCTGAGCCCGTGGGTTCGAGACCCTCCTGGGCAACTTGGCGAGACCTCATCTCTACAATAAATCAAAAAATCGGCCAGGCATGGTAGCACATGCCTGTAATTCTGGCTACTCGGAAGGCTGAGGCAGAAGCATCGCCAGAGCCCAGCAGGTCGAGGCTGCGGTGACCGGGAGCGGCCACTGCACTCCAGTCTGGGCGACAGAGTGAGACTCCAACTCAAAAAAAAAAAAAAAAAGCTAGAGTCTTTTCTGGACCACACACAGTTTGACACAACCATTCGTAGAGTTCTGGGATGACAACCTGTTTTATACTGTAGTTCAGAGAGTGGCGGAGTGGCAAACTACTACTGGTCTCCTGATTTTATGAATATAAAATATATTGGAATATAGCCACACACATAAATATGTTCATTTACATATTGTCCATGGCTGCTTTAGTACTTCAGTGACCCAGTTAAGTCATTGTAACAGAGAGATAGCCCCTTAAATACTATCTGGGTTTGAACAAAAAGTGTGCTGAGCCCTGCTAAGTCCAGGATTCATACCATAACTTTCCAAGGCCTTCAACAGACAGTCGGAAGTCTTGTTGTTATATGGTCACTTCCATCGGCTTCCCTGCACTCACTCTGAGCCATGAAGACTCTCTTTGGTCTAATTTGTCTTTCTCACTGCCAAGCCTGTTCTCAGATTGTGCTGGATATCTAATCATGCTCTCCCCCGCAGCCTACTGAGTCTTCCCTTTTTATGAATTAAGCATCTATTGAAATTCCACCCTATCATGAACGCTCCCCAGACATTGGGTGGCTTGTTTGGGGTGCTCTGGGATACACCGGGAGCCCCTTTCTCCAGCAGTGTGAACCCTGAGAGATGCAGCACACACATAGCCACTATCCGGTCTCTTGTTATTTAGAAAGTCAAATGCCGTGTTTCAATTCCTTCTCTGGTTTCTTTCTTTTCAGACCTCTCCATAGCTCAGATCTCCTGTGAATGAACACTTTCACAGTTTAAATCTCTAACAAAAACAGACACCTATTTTTTGGCAACAGTTTGATAGGAGAGTCTAGTGTCATGAAAGAATTAGGGAGCCGGGCTCGGTGGCTCAGCCTATAATCCCGCGCCTTTGGGAGGCTGAGGTGAGTGGATTGCCTGAGCCCGCGGGTTCAAGACCTGCCTGGGCAGCGAGACCTCATCTCTACAATAAATCAAAAAATCAGCCGGGCGTGGTAGCTCGTGCCTGTAATTCCGGCTACTCGGAAGGCTGAGGCAGAAGGATTGCCGGAGCCCAGCAGGTTGAGGCTGCGGTGGCCGAGAGCAGCCACTGCACTCCAGTCTGAGCGACAGAGTGAGACTCCAACTCAAAAAAAAAAAAGAGGGGCATTTGCTTGGATTTTATTACAGATGGAATTTGGCCTTGAAGAAGACTTTCCACTATTCCTTCTCTTTGTGCCAGTATGATTAAATGCCCATGGTGAGCAAACCATGTTGGCTCTTCCTCTGCTGAAGGCTTATGGCACTGAGCACTGCTCTTTGGAGACTCATGATACTGCTTAGAGCCAGCCATGTAGAAAGACTAGGAGTCTTTATTCCTGGGAAAAAAATTTTTTTTTTAGTTGAAGTCTTTGAAGTCTCACTCTTTCACCCAGGCTGGAGTGCAGTGGCACACTTGGAGTGCAGTGGCAGTCTCAACTTGCTGGGGGGCAATCCTTCCGCCTCAGCCTTCTAAGTAGCTGGAACCACAGGCACGCACCACCATGCCCGACTAATTTTTTGATTTATTGTAGAGATGAGGTCTTGCCAAGTTTCCCAGGCTCGTCTCGAACCCATGGGCTCAAGGCAATCCTATCACCTCGACCTCCCAAAGTGCTAGAATTATAGGTGTGAGCCACCGTACCTGACCTAGTAATCTTTATTATTATTAGTATTACTATTATTATTATTTCCTCTTAATTCCATGACAGATTACCTGGAAATCTTTAAAAAATCTTTAAAAAAGGTTATGAAAGCCGGGCTTGGTGGCTCAACCTGTAATCCTGCGCCTTTGGGAGGCTGAGATGAGTGGATTGCCTGAGCCCGCGGGTTTGAGACCCGCCTGGGCAGCAAGACCTCATCTCTACAATAAATCAAAAAATCAGCTGGGCGTGGTAGCGCATGCCTGTAATTCCGGCTACTCGGAAGGCTGAGGCGGAAGGATCGCCGGAACCCAGCAGGTCGAGGCTACGGTGGCCGGGAGCGGCCACTGCACTCCAGTCTGGGTGCCAGAGTGAGACTCCAACTCAAAAAAAGAAAAACAAAAAAAGGTTATGAAGTTATTATTACATACTATTTGGAAATAAGAAAGAATAGAGGCATCAATGGAGTAAAATAGGCCTATTCTGAGAGTTTAAGATATAATAAATGTAGACTTGTAAATTGATAGAGAAAGAAAATCTCATTCATGAAATAGAATAGCGATGTTATTTGGAGGAAAAATGATTTAGATGAACATAACACAAAATAAATTACTGATGGATTAAGGAATAAAATATGTTTAAAACAAACCAAGAAAACCCAGAAGCAAAAAGAGTTGAATATTTATTAAACCTCTAAAAGGAGATTTTCTAGGTGAATAAAGAAGCGATTAAATGAATCACAAAGGAAAAAATTAAAAGATCATATAAAAATTTAAGTGAAAAATTCCACATAACCAAAATAAAAATACAAATAAAGCACATGGGAAAAGCATGCTTGCAGCAAAACTGACAAATAGTTCATATCTGTTCTAGAAAGAGCTCATACAAAATACTAAGAAAAGCAGTAGAATGCTAAAGATAAATGGACAAAAAAAAAACCCCAAAAATCAAGCAATATACTAAAGAAAAATTCACTTAGCACATCAAAGTGTGAACAAATGCTATAAGAACGAAGTAAGGGACTTAATACCGCATGCCTACTCACTATGGCACTCTGCCAGAGACTTTCTATACCTTTATCTCATTTAATTCATTCATTCATTTTGAAAAGAAACTCTGCAGCTTTAGAGTATCATAAAATTTGAGGGTGAGCATGGTGGCTCATGCCTGTAATCCTAGTCCTTTGGGAGGCCAAGTCAGGAGGATCACTCAAGGTCAAGAGTTCGAGACTAGCCTGGGCAACATAGTGAGACTCTATCTCTAAAAAAAAAAGTACTATAAAATGTGCGTTCTGGAAGTATTGTTAGAAAACATGTAGTCAGAATAGTTATTTTATTTTATTTTTTTAGTTGGAGTCTCCCTCTTGTTGCCCAGGCTGGAGTGCAGTGACATGCTCATGGCCACTGCAGCCTCAACCAGCTAAGCTTAGGCAATTCCTCCACCTCAGACTTCCAAGTAACTGGAACTACAGGTGCATGCCACTACGCCCGGCTAGTTTTTGTGATTTATTGTAGAGATGAGGTCTCACCAAGTTGCCCAGCCTGGTTCTTTATTTTAATGTCTCTTATTTTAGTCAGTAGTTAATACATTCATATGGTTCAAAATTTAAGGATTATGAGAGGAATACAGTGAGAAGTCTTCCTCTTGCATCACCCCTCTGTTTCTGTCCTCCAGAGCAACCACTGTTAGCTTCTTGCGTATGCCTCCAGAAGCATTCTATGTGTCTGCCGGCAGAACAGCTCCTGAAACACATACATACACATACATGCACACATCAGCATTCTTTTTTGTTTGTTTGTTTGGGGTTTTGTTTTGTTTGAATTGGAATCTCACTCTGTCATCCAGGCTGGAGTGCAGTGGCACTCTCATGGCCACCACAGCCTCGACCTGCTGGGCTCAGGTGATCCTTCTGCCTCAGCCTTCCAAGTAGTTGGAACTACAAGCATGCGCCACTACACTTGGCTAATTTTTTGAATATTATAGGGATGAGCTCTCACTAAGTTGCCCGGGCTAGTCTCTAACTCGTGTGAGCCACTGTGCCTGGCTTTTTTTTTTCTTTAGATTAAAAAATATAGTTTATTTAGAAAGTAAATTAGAGAGAGAGAAAAAGAGGAGATTCACCTCCCAAGGTAGGGAGGGGGCCAAAGCTTAAGAAAACATGGCCTGACCATAGCTCAGAGAGCACATGGCCACACCATAGCTTACAAAGGCAATGGCCACAATGGCCTGGCAATGGTGGTGGTAATAGCCCACAACAGCATTCTGTATCAGCTATTCTGTACCTTGCTTTTTACATGTATCTGTACATTCATGCACATATTATTAGTACATTAAAATTTTGTTTGCAGTTGCACAGTAATCCACTGTCTGAGTATATCATAATTTAGTTTACCAACCTCTTCTGATGGACATTTAGTTCATTTCCTGGATTTGACATTTACAAACCATGTCACAGTGTACAATATACTTTGCACAATATAACTTTCCTTGTACAATACAATGTTGACAAATATGACTGTATCAGCAGAGTAAATCCTAGAGGTAGAATTGCTATGTCCAAGGTTATATGCATTGCAATTTATTAGCTACTCCTTAATTGCCCTCCACAGAATTGTGCCAATTTCTACTCCCACCAACTGTGTATGACTGTGTGGAAGTGATGTTTTCTCCTCGCTTTTACCAATAGACTGAGTTATCACATTTTTTGGGGGGGGTTCTCACTCTGTCACCCAGTTGGGGTCTCATTTTGCAGTGGCATGATCATGGCTCACTGCAGCCTCAAACTCCTGGATTCAAGCTATCCTCCTGTCTCAGCCTTCCGAGTAGCTGGACTGCAGGCACATGGCATGACACCTGGCTAATTTTTTTATTTTTAGTAGAGACAAGGTCTCCCTATGTTGCTAGACTGGTCTCAAACTCCTAGGCTCAAGCAATCCTCCTGCCTTAGCCTCCCAGAGTGCTGGGATTACAGACGTGAGCCACTGCGCCTGACCTGAAGAATGTTTCTTTAATAGAGGTCTTTTCCCACCTCCTTTTGTGAGTGATGCTAAGAATCTTTTCTTTTCTTTTTTTTACAATATTTATTTATTTATTTATTTAGAGTCAGAGTCTCACTCCATCGCCCAGGCTGGAGTGCAGTGGCATGCTCACAGCCACTGCAGCCTCAACCTGCTGGGATCAGGCGATCCTTCTGCCTCAGCCTTCCAAGTAGCTGGAACCACAGGCGTGCATCACCACATCTGGTTAATTTTTTTTATTTATTGTAGAGATGAGGTCTCACCATGTTGTCCAGGCTTTTCCCAAACCGGTGAGGCTCAGGCAATCCTCTTGCCTCGGCCTCCCAAAGTGCCGGTATTATAGGCTTGAACCACCACACCCAGCCCTACAATATTTAAAATGTACAATTTGGCTGGGCTCGGTGACTCAGCCTGTAATCCTGCGCCTTTGGGAGGCTAAAGTGAGTGGATTGCCTGAGCCCGCGGGTTTGAGACCCGCCTGGTCAGCGAGACCTCATCTCTACAATAAATCAAAAAATCAGCCGGGCATGGTAGCGCATGCCTGTAATTCCGGCTACTTGGAAGGCTGAGGTGGAAGGATCGCCGGAGCCCAGCAGGTTGAGGCTGCAGTGGCCGGGAGTGGCCACTGCACTCCAGTCTAGGCGACTGAGTGAGACTCCAACTCAAAAAAAAAAAAAATGTAAAATTCGATACATCGGATATAACTATATATATGTGAGGTCATCACCACAATCAAGATGGTGAACATAGGCATCACCCTTTAAACGTTTACTTGTAGCCGGGCGCAGTGGCTCACCCCTGTAATGCCGGCGCTTTGGGAGGCCAAGGCAAGAGGATTGCCTGAGCCTCACCGGTTTGAGAAAAGCCTGGGCAACATGGTGAGACCTCATCTCTACAATAAATTTTTAAAAATTTAGCTGGGCATGGTGGTACATGTCTGTGATTCCAGCTATTTGGAAGGCTGAGGTAGGAGGATCACCTGAGCCCAGCAAGTTTAGTCTGCGGTGACTATAAGCATGCCACTGTGCTACTCCAACTCAAAAAAAAAAAGTTTACTTGTGCCCTGTGTTAGGGTCACATTCTTCCAGTGGGG
Source organism: Cephalopachus bancanus (assembly GCA_027257055.1). Lineage (NCBI taxonomy): Eukaryota > Metazoa > Chordata > Mammalia > Primates > Tarsiidae > Cephalopachus > Cephalopachus bancanus. Next base: position 25,291 of record JAPVLO010002555.1, read on the forward strand.
CCTCCAGAATTTTAGGTCAGGCCCACTGGGGGAGTGGGTGCCTGGGGTACGATCTGATGCCACGTGAAAGATGCAAAGAATTGCACAGAAGTTAGATTAGAAAATATAGTTTATTTGAAGTAAATGAGAGAGAGAGAAGATTCACCTCCCCAAGGTGGGGGAGGAGGCCGAAGTCAGGAGGCATGGCGACAGCCATAGCTCAGAGAGCACATGCCTACATCAGAGTCTAGCAAGGCAATGGCCTTTGTTGTTGTTGTTGTGTTTTTTTTTTTGAGTTGGAGTCTGACTCTGTCGCCGAGGCTGGGGTGCAGTGGCGAGTTCAAGACCACCAAAGCCTCGACCTGCTGGGCTCAGGCGATCCTTTTGCCTCAGTCTTCCAAGTATTTGGAGCTACCGGTGGGCACCTCCACGTCCAGCTAATTTTTCTGATTTACTGTAGAGACGAGGTCTCACCAAGTTGGCTGGGCTAGTCTCGAACCTGTGGACTCGGGCAATTCTCTCCCCTGGCCTCCCAAAGTGCTTGAGCCACTGCAGGCTTGAGCCACTGCTCCCAGCCAAGAATCTTTTTTTTTTGAGTTGGCGTCTCACTCTGTCACCCAGACTGGAGTGCAGTGGCCGCTCCCGGCCACCGCAGTCCTCACCTATTGGGCTCCGGGGATCCTACCGCCTCAGCCTTCCAAGTAGCTGGAATTACAGGCATGTGCTACCACGCCCGGCTGATTTTTTGATTAATTGTAGAGATGAGGTCTCACTGCCCAGGCGGGTCTCGAACCCGGGCTCAGGCAATCCACTCACTTCAGCCTCCCAAAGGCGCGGGATTACAGGCTGAGCCACCGAGCCCGGCTTGAATCTTTTTATATATCTAAGAATCATTTCATTTTATTTTCTATAAATTTAATATTCTTATATTTTGCCTGTTTTTCTTTTGAATTGTTAGTTTTTTTCTTATTTGAGTATGTATTAGGAAAATGAGTTCTTTTCTATGTTATGCATTGTAGAGTTTTTTTAGCAACCTTTTTGTTTATCTTTTGACTTTAAAGTGGCTTGTTTTAGAAATATATTACTGGACAACCCCCTTAGGTCACCTCTGGCTCTGGGAGCGTTTCTGTCCTCTCAATAAATCCTGCTTTCTCAGAAAAAAAAATACATATATATATATTACTAAGGTCCAGAGAAGCAAATTTCTAGTATAGAAGGTACTCGGCAAGCATCAGCAAGGTCAAAGCTAGGCTTAGAGTCTTGTAACTCCCAGCACACATGTGTTGGAGTGTCAGAAAGCCTCATCTTAGAGTCTGGGCATGGAGCCAGGTGGCTTCTCACCTGTCTATAAAGAGAAACTGGATTCAGTTTATATCCTTTAACACAGATTTTTCATAATTGGATGCGTTCCTTGAGCACTTTTATCATAAGTAGCCTCTAGATACCCTCACCCGTGGCATCACCGTCCCTGGAACCACTGGTTTTCTCCGGGTTAGTACCCTTTGTGCTTATTTATTTATTTATTTTTGAGTCAGAGTCTCACTCTGCCGCCCAGGCTGGAGTGCTGTGGCACGCTCACAGCCACCCCAGCGTCGACCTGCTGGGCTCAGGCGATCCTTCGACCTCAGCCTTCCAAGGTCAGAACTATAGGAGTGTGCTACCACTCCCAGCTAATTTTTTGATACATTATAGAGACGCGGTCTCACCAAGTTGCCCAGGCTGGTCTCAAACCCCAGGGCTCAGGCAATCCTCTTGCCTCGGCCTCCCAAAGTGCTGGGATTATAGGCTTGAGCCATCGCGCCCGGCCCCTTTATGTTTATTTATTCTTCTTTTCTCTTTCCTCCTCACAGCAATCATTGTCCAAACCTGCTTTTTTCCGGCAAAATTCAGAAAGGAGGAACTTCAAGCTACTGGACACTAGGAAATTAAGTCGGGATGGAACTGGGTCTCCTTCCAAAATCAGCCCTCCCTCTACTCCCAGCAGCCCTGACGACACTTTCTTTAACCTTGGAGACCCGCAGAACGGCAGGAAGAAGAGAAAGATACCCAAGGTAATGCAACAACCTTTGTGCTCAAATGTGCACCCCTCCCCACATCTTGAAGGAAGGCTTCAGAGGAATCTGGGTGGAGAGTAAATTACTGGGCATCTCCACTTGTGTCTTCTTAGACCAGGTGGACACAGAGAAGCCAGCAGATGGAAATATCTAACCTTTGTCCTAATGTTTGTGGTCCTGTATTCTTCCTGTCAGCTACCCTTCTGCCAGCCTTAACTGCTCTGTGCCCAGACAAGGTATTCTTTTTTTTTTTGAGTTGGAGTCTCGCTCTGTTGCCCAAGCTGGAGTTCAATGGCACGCTCACAAACACTGCAACCTCGACCTATTGCTGGGCTCAGGTAATACTTCCGCCACAGTATTCCAAGTGACTGGAACCTCAGGAATGCACCACCATGCCCAGCTAATTTTTTGATTTTTTTATTGTAGAGATGAGGTCTCGTTAAGTTGCCCAGGCTGGTCTCGAACCTGCAGGCTCAGGCAGTCGTCTCACCTGGGCCTCCCAAAGTGCTGGGATTATGGGTATGAACCACCACACCCGGCCTCAGACAGGGTTTTCAATGGCTGTCTTCAGAAGGCCACAGCTCCCTCCTTCCTAGCCTCCAATAGCAGAACTCCATCCATCATGCTCTGAACTGAGACTTGGTCAACACCCACTGCAGAGGCAGGTGCCAGTGTGTGCTCTGAGATAGCTCTTGTCAACAAAACGTCTCCAGGGCTAGGTGTGGTGGCTCACGCTTGTAATCCCAGCACTTTAGGAAGGGGAGAATTGCCTGAGTCCAGTCATTCATGACCAGCCTGGGCAACATGGCGAGATCTCATCTATACAATAAATCAAAAAAAATTAGCCAGACGTGGTAGGGTGTGGTTCCAGCTGCTTGGAAGGCTGAGGCTGAAGGATCCCTGAGCCCAAAAGGTTGAGGCTGCAGTGGCCTTGAGCATGCCACTACACAACAGCCTGGGCAACAGATTGAGACTCCAACTCAAAAAAAAAAAAAAAAAGAATCAATAGGCCATAGTGGCGTATTTTGGGGTGGCATGTCATGAACTCCTTCAGCAACACTTCGTACAGGAACTTCTAGAGCAGGGACTAAATTTCAGGAGGTCGTGAAACTCATAAAATTGTGTAAAACTGTGTGCAGACAAGTTTTTGGAAGATTAGGAGGTGGGAATCTGTAGGTCTCATGAGATTTCTCCAAGTGACCCATTGAAAGAAAGGCAAGAGCCGGGCTCAGTGGCTCAACCTGTAATCCCGCGCCTTTGGGAGGCTGAGGTGAGTGGATTGCCTGAGCCTGTGGGTTCAAGACCCGCCTGGGCAACTTGGCGAGACCTCATCTCTACAACAAATTAAAAGAAAAAAAATCAGCCGGGCGTGGTAGCGCGTGCCTGTAATTCCGGCTACTCGGAAGGCTGAGGTGGAAGGTTCGCCAGAGCCCAGTGGGCCGAGACTGCGGTGGCCGGGAGCGGCCACTGCACTCCAGTCTGGTTGACGGAGTGAAACTCCGATTCAAAAAAAAAAGAAGCCGGGCTCGGTGGCTCAGCCTGTAATCCCGCGCCTTTGGGAGGTTGAGGTGAGTGGATTGCCTGAGCCCGCGGGTTCGAGACCCGCCTGGGCAGGGAGACCTCATCTCTACAATAAATCAAAAAATCAGCCGGGCATGGTAGCGCATGCCTGTAATTCCGGCTACTCGGAAGGCTGAGGCGGAAGGATCACCGGAGTCCAGCAGGTCGAGGCTGCGGTGGCCGGGAGCGGCCACTGCACTCCAGTCTGGGCTACAGAGTGAGACTCCAACTCAAAAAAAAAAAAAGAAAAAAGAAAGGCAAGAGGCGTCGTCACAAACCAGTTGGGCTAAGTGTTTTGAGCCCAGGTTTCACCCAGAAGCCCCACCCCTAACATTCTTATGCAAGTGAAATCAAGTCACCTCTCCCTGCTGAGTCCTGCAGGTAAAGTTGGATGGAGGTGGAGGGCTAAGACCTGAAATCTGTAGCCTGGGGTTTGCCTGTGGAGTCAGCAGAAGGCATCTTGCTCTGTTTTGTTGCAGAAGGCAAACGGAGGGCCAGGGCAGGAACCAGACTCCATTCCCTTCCACTATCCCCTCTGGGCTCAGCCCTGCCCAGCGCACAGTCTAGGCTGTGTAATGTTTACTGATGCTCCCTCTGGCCTTGGGTTCCAGGTTTTGGGCATTGGCCTAGGTTCACTGCTCTGCCTAGCTCTGCTGCCTTCCAGAACCTCCTTCCTGCGATGTCTTTATAGTGGCTTATAGGGGCCCCAAAGTATTGGATTGTGACCACTCCCTGAACTCACTTTCTGCTTGTTGCATCATAGTTCACACCTATTTGCAGTGTCAAAAAGACCCGCCTAGGCAACTTGGCAAGACCTCATCTCTACAATAAATCAAAAAATTAGCCGGGGCGTGGTAGTGCGCACCTGTAGTTCCAGCTACTTGGAAGGCTGAGGTGGAAGGATCACTGGAGCCCAGCAGGTCGAGGCTGCAGTGGCTGGGAGCGACCACTGCACTCCAGTCTGGGTGAAAGAGTGAGACTCCAACTCAAAAGAAAGAAAGAGAGAGAGAGAGAGAGAGAGAGAGAGAGAGAGAGAGAGAGAGAAAGAAAGATTGAGGTGTGAAAGTAGAGGCGGAGAAAAAGGCAGAACTATTGCTGTCACGTTCTTATGCAAGGGCAACAGGTTTTTTTCACTTGGTTTATTGCCTGAAATCAAAGAGAGCTCCCACCAAGCACAGGCGCTTATGAAACAGGCTTTTATTTATTTATTTGAGTTGGAGTCTCACTCCGTCGCCCAGGCTGGAGTGCAGTGGCACACTCATGGCCAACCCAGCGTCGACCTGCTAGTCTCTGGCCATCCTTCCACCTCAGCCTTCCAAGTAGCTGGAACTACAGGTCCACGCTACCACACTTGGCTAATTTTTTTATTTATTGTAGAGACAAAGTCTCACCAAGTTGCCCAGGCTGGTCTTGAACCCCTGAGCTCAGGCAATCCTCTCACCTCAGCTTCCCAAAGTGCTGGGATTACAGACTTGAGGCACCACAAACAGGCTTTTTTTTTTTTTTTTTTTTGAGCTGGAGTCTCACTCTGTCACCCAGACTGGAGTGCAGTGGGCGCTCCCGGCCACCGCAGCCTCGACCTGCCGGGCTCTGGCGATCCTTCCGCCTCAGCCTTCCGAGTAGCCGGAATTACAGGCGCGTGCTACCATGCCCGGCTGATTTTTTGATTTATTGTGGAGATGAGGTCTCACTGCCCAGGCGGGTCTCGAACCCGCGGGCTCAGGCAATCCACTCACCTCAACCTCCCAAAGGCGCGGGACAAACAGGCTTTTAACAGACACAATCAGGCCAAGAGGAGAATCACTATGTTTTCTCTGTCACTTGTACAACAATACAACAACAAAATCTTATTAGTACTGTTCATTGTAAATTCTTCAAAGGAACTTAAAATACATGACTGATTATAATTCATTAGAAGTCTCATTAATCCTCAGTTTTATCACTTACTGCTTGATATTAACCTAGGTTTATCCTCATTCCTGTGTCATAGGCTTCTTTCTTTCAAAATGCCCCAAATCCTGTATTAGAAGTCAAAATTTCTTTGTCAGATATGTTCATGGTTTCTGTGTTTTGGGATCTTAAACCTTTGTGGTATCAAACCTTTATTTTTGTGTTTATACCTAGCAAGAATGACTTTATGGTCTACTTACAACTCACCAGACAGTGGGCTTGGCTGGTTTTCTTGAACCTGCCTCTGCTGTCAGGGGCCCTTCTAGCAAAATGTGAACTTCCTTTGCTCTCTCCCCACTTCAGCCCAGAAAGGAGCAAAATGTCCCAGAGGAGGAGGCGAGAGGGAGAAAGACAGCCCATCTCTGTGTTCGCCTAGCAGCCCTTCCTTCTGGATAAGGCAACTGAAACAGCAGTTAATTACACTGCAGTAAAAGTCTCAGGATTAATGAGACGCGAAGACTTTTATCCTTGGGCGCCTCTCAGCATTTTTCTAGCACACTCCTTCCTCCTCTAGCACTCTTCCCTTGGGTGTCCTGTAAAATCCATTGTTCCGTTAGCAGCCATCACAGGCTGAGTTAGACATCAGATGACTCTTATCTGAAACAGATGATCTTTCAAATGAGATCATGTTAACTTAAAAAAGAAGTTTCTAGAAGGGCTGATATTTCTTTCAGTACAGAACTCTTCTAAAACAACAAAATTGGCCGGGCGCACTGGCTCATGCCTGTAATTCTTACAGCGCTTTGGGAGGCAGAGATGGGAGGGTTGCTTGAGCCAAGAGTTGGGAGGTGGAGATGGGAGGATTGCTTGAGTCCAGGAGTTCGATATCAGTGTCTCTGCCCTTATGGAGCTTGCATTCTAGTGTCTGTTGTTTTTGAACAAGTGAGAGGATCATAACTGTCTTCCTGTTGTTAGGTATTTTGAGGGGAGATTCTGAATGGATTTAAATTTTCTATCTTCTCAGCCTGAGCAACATAGTGAGACCTCTTCTCTACAAAAAGATTTTAAAATTAGCCAGGTGTAGTGGCACGTGCCTGTAGTCCCAGCTACTTGGGAGACTGAGGCAGAAGGATCTCCTGAGCCCAGAGGTGGAGGCTGTGATCGTGCCACTGCACTCCTGCCTAGGTGACAGAGTGAGTGAGTCCTTGACTGAAAAAAAAGTTTCCTTCTTTTCCCCAAAAAGACTTTGATCCAGCAACTCATTTATTTATATTTTTTAAGTTGTGATAAAATACACATAAAATCGTGGGTTCGCGACCCGCCCAGGCAGGCGTGACCTCATCTCTACAATAAATAAAAAAATTAGCCGGGTGTGGTAGCACGTGCCTGTAATTCCGGCTACTTGGAAGGCTGAGGCGGAAGGATCGCCGGAGCCCAGCAGGTCGAGGCTTCGGTGGCCGGGAGCGGCCACTGCACTCCAGCCTGGGCGACAGAGTGAGACTCAAACTCAAAAAAAAAAAAAATTCACATAAAATTTACCATCTCAACTATTTTCTTTCTTTTCTTTTTTTTTTTTGAGTCAAAGTCTCACTCTGTCACCCAGGCTGGAGAGTAGTGGCACGCTCACAGCCACCCCAGTGTCGACCTGCTGGGTTCTGGTGATCCTTCCGCCTCAGCCTTCCAAGTAGCTACCACTCCCAGCTATTTTTTTTTTTAATTGTAGAGATGAGTTCTCAACAAGTTGCCCAGGCTGGTCTCAAACCCATGACTCAGGTAATCCACTCACTTTGACCTCCCAAAGTGCTGGGATTATAAGCTAAGCCACTGAGCCCTGTCTTAACTACTTTCAAGTGTACAACTCAGTGACTTTAAGCGCATTCACATTGTTGTGCAACCATCACCACCCTCCATCTTCACAACTTTTTCATCTCCCCAAAGAGAAACCCTGTCCTCATTAAATAACAGCTCTCCACCCCCCACCCCCAGTCCCTAGCAACCACCCTTCTACTTTCTGTGTCCGTGAATTTTATTACTCTATATACCTTGTCCAAGTGGAATCACACAGTATCGTCCTTTTGTGACTGGTTTATTTCGCTTAGCATCTTGTCTTTGAGGTAGTAGTGTGTGTTAGAATTTTCTTCCTTTTAAG
>JAPVLO010002556.1:0-32798 GCA_027257055.1 Cephalopachus bancanus
AGTGCTCAGTGACCGCCGATCCCTCCCTTGTGCTAACGTGATTAATGTTCAGATTCTACTTATGAGTGATAACATATGGCATTTGATTCTTTGTTTCTGTGATAGATCACTAAGTATAATGGTCTCCAACTCCATTCAATTTGCTGCGAAGTCCATGATTTTGTTCTTCTTTTTGACTAATACTCCATCATGTATATGTACCACATTTTCTTTATCCAGTCCACTTTTGATGTATTTGTCCATTTTAAATGAGGTTATTTGTACTGTATTACTGAGATGTAAGTCTTCTTCATATATTTTAAGTACAAATCCCATCTCACTTATGTAATTTGCAAATGTTTCCTTTTATTGTGTGAATATGTTTTTTACTTAATCTTTTTCTAAAATTTTTAATTGATATATACTATGTATACATTTTGATAGGGTACATGTGGCATTTTCTTACATGCAGAGAATGAGTAATTATCAAGTCAGGGTATTTAGGATATCACTGTAAGTATTTTTAAGTTCAACGTTTGGGAACATTTCAAGTCCTCTTCTAGCTATTTTGAAATATACATTATGTTGTTGTTAACTATAATTATTCTACTTTGCTATTGAACTTTGGAACTTATTCCTTCTAGCTAACTATGTTTGTACCCATTAACCAACCTGTCTTCATCTCCCACCTCCACACCCTTCTCAGTCTCTGGTATCTATAATTCTACTCTTTACCTCTGTGAGGTCAACTTCTTAGCTCCCACATATGAGTGACAATGTGATATTTATCTTTCTGTGTCTGGATTATGACTTCCAGTTCCATTCATGCTGCTACAGATGACAGGATTTCTTTCTTTTTTCTTTTATGACTGAATAATATTTCATTGTGTTTATATACTGCATTTTCTTTATCCATTCATCTATTGATGGACACTTACATTGATTCCATATCTTTGCTATTATGATTAGTGCTGTAATAAACCTTAGGGATGCAAGTATCCCTTTATATAATAATTTACTTTCTTTCGAATATTTATAATATTTATAATATTATAATATTTATAATAATGGAATTGCTAGATTATCTGGTAGTCCTGTTTTGAGTTTTTTGAGCTATCAACGTACTGTTTTCCATAATGGTGGAACCAATTTACATTCCCACACACGCTTGTGAGTTCCCTTTTCTCTGTATCCTGGCCAGCATCTGATATATATATATTTTTTCTTTTTAATAGTAGTCATTCTAACTGGGGTAAGATGCTGTCTTATTGTGGTTTTGTTTTGCATTTCCATGATGATTAGTGATGTGAAACATTTTTTTCATATATTCATTGGCCATTTGTATGTCTCCTTTAAAAAAATTTGTTTTTGGTCATTTTTATTAGACACAGGGTCTTGTTATGTTGCCCAGGCTGGTCTTGATCCTCCTGCCTTGACCTCCCAAAGTGCTGAGATTACAGGATTGAGCCACTGTACCTGGCCTTTGTATGTCTACTTATGAGAAATGATCTATTAATGCTCTTTGTCCATTTTTAAATGGGATTATTGGTTTTCTTTTATTGTTTAGTGGTTTAAGTTCCTTGTATATTCTGAATATTATTCCCTTGTCAGTTGCATGGTGTGCATATATTTTTTCCCACTTAGCAGATTGTCTCCTCACTCTGTTTCCTTTGCTGTGCAGATGCTTCCTGGTTTAATATAGTCTCATTTATTTATTTTTGTTTTTGAGGTGTTAGTCATAAAATCTTTGCCTGGACACATTGTCCTGAAATGCTTCTCCTGTGTTTTCTCTAGTAGTTTTATAGTTTTAGGTTTTATGTTTAGGTCTTTAATTCATTTTGAGTTGATTTTTATATATAGTGAGAGATAGCTGTCTATTTTTCTGCATATAGATATCCACTTTTCCCACCATCATTTATTGAAGAGAGTATCTCCTTCCTACTTCCCTCAAGGTGTGTTCTTGGTGCTTTTGTCAAAACTTAGTTAGTTGTAAATATGTTCAGTTATTTCTGGGTTTTCTGTTCTGTTCCACTGGTCTATGTGTTTGTTTTTATACCAATACATGCTGTATTGGTTATTATAGCCTTGTAATATATTTTGAAGTCAGATAATGTGATGCCTCTAGCTTTCCTCTATTTGCTCAGGATTGCTTTGCTATTTGGGCTTTTCTTGTTCCATGTAAATTTTAGGATTATTTTTTCTGTGTCTGTGACAAATGGCATTGGTATTTTGATAGGAATTACATTACAGTTGTGGACTGTTTTGGATAGTATGGTCATTTTCACAATATTAATTCTTCCTATCCATGAGCATGGGATAGTTTTCCATTTGTTTGTATCTCCTTCAATTTCTTTCATCACTGTTTTGAAGTTTTCCTTGTAGAGGTCTTACACTTTCTTGGTTAAATTTACTTGCAGATTTTTTTTTTTTTTGGTAACTGTTGTAAATGGGACTACCTTCTTGATTTCTTTTTATTTATTATTATTTATTTATTTATTGATTGAGTTGGAATCTCACTCTGTCGCCCAGGATGGACTACAGTGACACGCTTACGGCCACTGCATCCTCGTTCTGCTGGGCTTAGGTGATCCTTCTTCCTCAACCTTCCAAGTAGCTGGAACTACAGGTACACGCTATCACACATGACTTTTTTTTTAATTGTAGAGATGAGGTCTCACCAAGTAGCCCAGACTGGTCTCGAATTCCCAGGATCAGGCAATTTTATCGCCTCAGCCTCCCAAAGTGCTAGGATTATAGGCTGAGCCACCGCCCTGGCCACCTTCTTGATTTCATTCTCAGCTACTTCATTATTGGTGAATAGATACTACTGATTTTTAAAAATTTAAGTTTAAATTTTAGAGTTGTGGGATATATGTGGCAATGTGTTACATGAGTAAATTGCATGCAGGTAAGATTTGGGCTTCTGGTGAGCCCTCTCTTCCCCGGTAGTGGACATGATACCCAGTGGGTGAGTATGTCCTCCTTTACTCCCTTCTCTCCCTGCTAGTAGTGTCTAGCATCAATTGTTCTGCATTTGTACCCATGTGCCCAATGTTTAGGGTTCCCTTATGAATGAGAACATGTGGTATTCAGTTTTTTGTTTCTTGATAGTTCACATAGAATGATGGTCTCCAACTATATACATGCTGCTGAAAAGAATATAATTTTATTCTTCTTCATGACTGTGTAGTATTCTATTGTGTATATGTACCACATTATCTTTATCCAGTTCACTTTAGATGAACATCTGGGTTGATTTCATGTTTTTTCTGTTGTGAATGGTGCTGCAATGAATATATATGTTCAGGTGACTTTTTGGAAGAGCGATTTATATCCCTCTTGTTATATTCCCAGAAGTGGGATTGTTGGATTGTATGGTAGCTCAATTTTTAGTTCTTTCAGAAAATGCCACACTGCTTTCATGTTGAATTAGCTTATATTCCCACCAACAGTGTAGAAGTGTTCCCTTTTCTCCACAGTCTTGCCAGCACCTATTTTTTTTTTTTTTTAACTTTTAAATGATAGCTATGCTGACTGATTTGTGGTGGCATTTAATTGTTTTTATGTGCATTTCTCTGATGATTAGTGAAGCTGAGCATTTTTTCATATGGTTGTTGGCTGCTTGGATATCTTTTTTTGAGAAGTGTCTATTCATGTCCTTTACTCACTTTTTATTGGGTCTTTTTTTTTATTCCTTTTGATTTGTTTGAGTTCCTTGTAGATCTTGGATGTTAAGCCTTTGTGGGATGTATAGTTGCAAATATTTTCTTCCATTTGGTGGATTGTGTCTTTACTCTCTTGATATTTCTTTTGCTGTGCAAAAACTTCTCATCTTGATAAGGTCTCACCTATCAGTATTAGCTTTTGTTGTGTTTCTTTTGAGGACTTGGCCATGAATTCATTGTCTATTCTGATGTTCAGGAAGGGATTCCCTACGTTTTCTTCTAAGATTCTTACAGTTTTGGGTTCCACATTTAAGGCTTTGATCGATTTTGAGTTAGTTTTTTGTCTATGGCAATAGGGAGTGGTCTAGTTTCACTCTTCTGCATGTGGTTAGTTTTTTTTCAACACTATTTGCTAAATAAAGTTTCTTTTCACAATGGTTTTTTTTGGTCAGCTTTAAGTTTTAGTTGGTTCAAGGTCTGTGGTTTTATTTCCAGATCCTTTGTCATTTTCCATTGGTCTATGTGTCTGTTTTTGTACCAGTACTATCCTGTCTTGATTATTGTAGCCTTGTAGTAAAGTTTGAGATCTGGAAGTGTGATGCCTTCAGCCTTGTTCTTTTTGCTGAGGATTGCTTTAGTTATTCTGGCTCTTTTTTGCTTCCATATAAATTTCTGTGTTGTCTTTTCTGGATCTGTGAAGAATGATGCTGGTTGTTTGATAGGGATTGTGTTGAATCTGTAGATTACCTTGGGTAGCATGGACATCTTGATGATACTGATTCTTCTAGTGCATGAGCATGAAATATTCTTCCATTTGTGTCATTGATCATTTCTTTGAGCAGTGTTTTTTTTTTACTTGATATGATTTTATTTTTGACACAGGAAAACACAGGAGACTAACATTACATTATTACATACTTACCATAAATGAAATACTTTGAAGTGGCACTGTGCGATGCCGTGAGGTCCCCGAGCCCAGGACAGCTCTGGACAGGAGACAGAAGGTGACTTCTGTCCCTGCCAGCCCCAGCCCAACTCCCGGGGAAGCGCATCCCGCCCCAAGGAGCTCCTCCAGCTGCGTACAGGCTCCACGCTCGCCCTGGTGAATCCCCCTCTCTGCAGGTCCAAGTCCACCAGGGTCCCGGCCATGGAGGAGTGGCCAGCGCACAGCCCTCGCCACTTGGAGGCAGCGCTCAGCTCTGACACCACTCCTCCGTGGCAGGCCAGGGAGAGGCCCCTGGAATACCACCTTTTTCTTCTTTGCTCGGTCCAGCGCACTAGGACCAGGACCAGGGCCCCTCTCCTGTGCCACCAAGCCCCTCTGAGACTGCTGCCCTGCACCTATATGAGCCACCCACACGGGAGCAAACAGCTGCTCTTTTGAGACCAGAACAGTGTTTTGTAGTTCTTATTGTAAAGTTCTTTCATCTCTTTAGTTAGATGGATGCCAAGGTTTTTAATTTTATTTTTGTAGTGATTATGAATGAGACTTTTTAAATTTCATTCTCAGCCTGCTTGTTGTTGGTGTATAGAAATGGAACTTTTATCAGTGCAAGGAGGCTTTTTGTAGACTCTTTAGGGTAGGCATGTCCAACCTGTGGCCTGTGGGCCGCATACTGCATAGCACAGCAAGTAATATGGCCCCACCAAATCTTTTAACATCATGTATTTTTTAGCATCTATTTTCTTTGTGACCCCATGCATAGTTCCATTTTTGAAGTTCACATTCACACCTTTTTCGTAACATTGCTTTTTGTCAGCACATTTATTTGTGAGCAGCTGTTTTCAATTATAAAGCACACAGAAATACAAAAAATTATCAGAGAATCAAGATTCAAATAAGCATTTCTGACAAGAACCTTGAGAACTCACTAAAAATTGCAGCCACTTCCATCAAATCATATATTGATTAGCCAGATTTCCCACTAGTTATATATTGTTCTCATTTTTCTAAACTTTATAATAAAAATATTTTTAAATGGAATCTTGTTATGAACATACACTATATTATATATTTATGTGTGGTCCAAGACAGTTCCTCTTTACTCATTGCAGCCCAGGTAAACCAGAAAGTTACTCAAAAGGTTGGACACCCTGCTCTAGGGTTTTCTAGGTATAGAATCATATCATCTGCAAAGAAGGATTCTTCAACTTCCTCTTTTCCTAATTTGGATATCCCTAATTACTTAATCCTACCTGATTGCTCTAGCTAGGACTTCCAATACTATGTTACATAGGAGGCAGGAGAACGGCATCCTTTTCCCATTCCAATTTTTAGGGGCAATTATTTCATCTTCTCTCCTTTAAGCATTATGTTGACTGTAGGTTTGTCATAGATGACTCTTATTATTTTGAGGAATGTTCCTTTGATACCTAGATGTTAAAGGGTTTTTAATCAAGAAGAAATGAAGAAATCAAGAAATTTTATCTAATGCTTTTTCCATGTTTAATGGGATAATCTTGTGGTTCTTCATTTTTTTTTTTGAATCAGAGTCTCACTCTGTCACCCAGACTGGAGTGCAGTGACCGCTTCCGGCCACTGCAGCCTGGACCTGTTGGGCTTCAGTGATCCTTCCGCCTCAGCCTTCCAAGTAGCTGGAACTACAGGCACGCGCTACCACACCCGGCTAGTTTTTTTGATTTATTGTAGAGATGAGGTCTCGCCAAGTTGCCCACGTGGGTTTCGAACCCACAGGCTCAGGCAATTCACTCACCTCGGCCTCCCAATGCATGGGATTACAGGCTGAGCCACCGAGCCCGGCTGGTTCTTCATTTTATACCTATTTATATGATGGGTTATGTTTATATTGATTTACATGTATTGAACCAGCCTTGCGTCCTGGGAATGAAGCCCACTTGGTCATAATGAATGATCCTTGAAACACGCTGTTGGATATGATTTGTTAGAATCTTGTTGAGAATTTTTGCATCTATGTTCATCAGAGAAATTGGCCTGTAGTTTTCTTTTCTTGTTGAATGTTTGCCATTTTTGAGTATTGGGATGATATTGACCTCATAAAATGAGCTAGGGAGAATTCCTTCCTTCTCAATTGCCTGGAATACTTTCAGTAGGATTGGTATCAGCTCTTCCTTGTACATCTTGAAGAATTCAGCTGAGAATCTGTCTGGCCTGGGGCTGTTTTTTGCAGTGTGTTTCTTGTTACAGAGTTGATTTCTTGGATTGTTATTGGTTTGTATAGGGTCTCATTTTCTTCCTGTTTCAATCTTAGAAGTTTATGTGATGCCAAGAATTCCTTTATTTCCTGTAGATTTTCTGGTTTATTTGTATACAGGTGTTGGGAGTAATCTCTGATACTCTTTTGTATTTCTTCAGGTGAATATCATCTTTTTAAATTTCTAATAGTGTTTACTTGAATTCTCTCTTTTTTGGGGTTAATGCTATATATTATTTTTTTAACCATTATTTTCGTTAGTTTCTGCTCCATTATTTCCCTCTATTCATTTTAAATGTGGTTTGCTCTTGCTTTTCTACTTCTTGAGTTACATCATTGTATTGTTTATTTGAAATCTTTCTTCTTGTTTGTTGTAGGCATTTATTGCTATAATGTCCCTCTTAATACTGATTTCACTGTATTTCATAGGTTTTAGTATGTTGTGTTTTTATTTTCCTTTGTTTGAAGAAAATTTAAATTTCTTACTTATCCTTTCAAAGAATGAGCATTTCATCTGATTCTGTGTATGATTTTTTTATGGTTTCTATTAAGTTGTGACTTTATTTTAATTTCCATTTTTCTACTAACTTTAGAATTAGATTGCTCTTGTCTTTCCACCTCTCTTAGGTGCAATGTTTGCTTACTTGAGATTCCTCTATTTTCTTGATATGTGCATGCAGTGCTATAAAATTCCTTCTCAGCACTGCTTTTATGGTATCCCAGAGTTTTTGGTGTATTGTATCTTTATTTTCACTTTTTTCTAAGAATTCTTTATTTCTGCCTAGATTTCTGTTTTAACCCGGACAGTTTTTGGTGTATTGTATCTTTATTTTCACTTTTTTTCTAAGAATCCTTTTTATTTCTGCCTTGATTTCTGTTTTAACCCAGAAGTCATTCAGAAGTATATTAATTTATATGTATTTGTGTGTTTGAGGGGGGGGTTCCTGTTGGTGATGATGTTTATTTTTATTACACTCTTGTCTGAGAAGATGCTTGATATAATTTCAACCTTTAGAAATTTGTTCATACTTTATTTATATCCAAGTATTTGGTCGATATTGGAGTTCTATGTGCTGTTGATAAGAATGTCTGGTTGTTGGGTGAAGTGTTCTGTAGGCATCTATTAGGTCCAGTTGGTCAAGTGTCAAGTTAAGGTTCCTCATTTCTTTCTTTATTTTTTGCCTCAGTGATCTGTCTAAGGCTGTTGGTGGGGTATTAGAGTTTCTGGCTATAATAGTGTGACTGTCTGTGTCCTCTCTTAGTTTAATTAGCAATTGTTTCATAAATCTGGGTGCTCCTATGTTGATGAAACGTCCCCGGTGGTTGTTTCATCCCTTCTGGGTACTGGGGCTAGAGAGAAGCATGCCCATGCGGCATAGACCATCCACACAGAATGTTTCCCACTGAGGCTCTCTGTGGGGGACCAGAACCTGTGAGGACTCGCCAGTGCCTCTGTTTCCACAGAGGGCAGCCGTCTGCACCTGACCAGTGCCAGAAGGCCTTGGAGGTGGGGAGAGTTCCTGGGCTGTCTCTCCCTTGGCAGAGACTGCAGTGACCCATGGGAGGTATGCAGAGGAGAGATGCTGTCATTTTCATTCATCCCCCCTGTCTATGAAAGTGCTCTCTCACTCTTACCTTGAAGCTGCTTGTAGGGGTATCCAGGGCTTGGAACTGTCATTCTCTGCATTTTCAGGTGACTGTCTGGTAGACCTCAGCTTGGGTTTTCAGCTTGACCCCTAAAACCCTAGGTCTGCTCTTTCATATTGGCTTCTTTGCAGAGAGCTGTAATCATGGAATGTCTTCACCAGCCGTTCTTGGCCCTTTTTTCAGCGTTACTGATTTTTGTATGTTGATTTTGTATCCAGCAACTTTACTGAATTTGTTTATGAGATCTAAGAGTTTTTTTGGTGGAATCTAGGATTTTTAAAATGTAAGATTATGTTTTCTGAAAGGAGGACAATTTGATTTCCTCTTTTCCGGTTTGAATGTCTTTTCTTTCTCTCTCTTACATGATTTCCTTGGCTAGGAAATCCAGTACTGTGTTGAATAAGAGTGGTAAAAGTGGGCATCCTTGTCTTGTTCCAGTTCTTGGAAGAAATGCTTTCAGCTTTTCTCCATTCAGTATGATGTTAGCTATGGGTTTGTCATATATGCCCTTTATTATGTTGTGTTTTTTTTTTAATACCTAATATGTTGAAAGTTTTTTTTAAAGAAGGATGTTAGATTTTATCAAACACTTTTTCTGTGCCTTTTGAGATAATCGTATGGTTTTTGTCTTTCATTCTGTTGATATGATGTATTTGGTTCACATTCTTGCATTCCTGGGATAAATTCCACTTGATTGTGATATGTTATATTTTAATGTGCTGTTGGATTTGGTTTGCCAGTATTTTGTTGAGGATTTTTGTGTCTGTGTTCATCACAGATGTTGGCCTATAGTTTTTTTTCTTTGTGGTGTCCTTGTCTGTTTTTTGTATCAGTGTAATCCTGGTCTTGTAGAATGAGTTAGCGGAAATTACCTCTTCTTCAATTTTTTGGAATAGTTTGAGGAAAATTGTTGTTAGTTCTTCTTCATAAGTTTGGTAGAATTTGACAGTGAAGCCATCTGGTCATGGCTTTTCTTTGTTGTATGATTTACTTACTGATTGAGTCTTGCTGCTTGTCATTGGTCTGTTAAAGTCTTCTATCTATTTCTGATTCAGTCTTGGTAGGGTGCATGTGTCCAGGAATTTATTCATTTCCACTAGGTTTTGCAGTTTGTTAGCATATAATTGTTCATGAAAATCTCTGATTTTTTTTTTTTTTTCCTGTGGTATCTACTGTAGTGTCTCTTTTCATTTCTGATTTATTTGGGTCTTCTCTTTTTTTCTTGGCTAGTCTAACTGATAATTTTCTAAAAAATTTATTTTGTTTATCTTTTCAGAAAACCAACCTTTTATTTTGTTGATGCTACTATATTATTTTAAACCATTAGTTCCTTTAGTTCTGCTCCATCATTTCCTTCTACTAATTTTAGAAATTTATATGTAGTTTGTTCTTGCTTTTCTAGTTCCTGAGATGCATCATTTGTTTATTTGAAATCTTCTTTTTTGATGTAGGTATTTATTGCTATAATGGTCCTCTTAACACTGATTTCATTTTATTTCATAGATTTTTGGTATGTTGTGTTTTCATTTTCTTTTGTTTGAAGAAATTTTACAGTTTGCTTCTTAGTTTTTTTTACTGACCCAGTGGTCATTCAGGAGCACATAGGAATACTTTTTTATATTTGTAGAGTTTCCAAAGTTCATCTTGTTATTGATTTCTACTTTTGTTCTGTTGTAGTCTGAGAAGATACTTGGTATGATTTTAATTTTTAAAAAAAATTTGTTGAGACTTATTTTGTGGTCTAATATATGGTCTGTCCTGGACAATGTTCCATGTGTTGATGAGAAAAAAACAAGTATTCTGCAGCTGTTGGATAAAAGGTTCTGTAGATGTTTGTTAAGTGCAATTAAAATCTGCACTTTTTATTGTTTTTCTCTCTAGATGATTTGTCTAATGCTGCTAGTGGAGTATTGAAGTCTCCAGCTATTATTGTATATTGGAGTATATCTCTCCCTTTAGGTCTAATAATATTTTCTTTTTATGGGTGTTTCAGTGTTGGATGCTTACAAGGAGAACCCCCCAAAAAACAAAATTTTTTTTTGTGGAAAGTGAACCCCCTGTGGTGCAGGCTTCCCCTGCTAGGTAAGTGTTCTTCTAGGAACCCATTGGCATCCGTGTACCAGCTAGCAGTGTTGTGAGAGGGTGCATAAGGCTTCAGTGATATATATTTTTTTGTTGGAGACTCTTTCAGTACATTTGCCTATTTCATGATGAGTGATTTACAAGCACACCTGCTCACACCATTCTGACTGTTCAGCTGTTTTTGACCAAAAATGGCATGACTCCTGTGCCCCACTCTTCCTTTCTCCTAATCTCACCTGAGCAACTTTTTTTTTTGTTTTCCTGGATGAAAAAAGTCCTAAGGGAAATGTTTTGCTGATGTGGAAGAGGTGGAAAAAAAATGGCAGAAATACTAAAAGGCATCAAACTGATGAGTTCAAAAACTGTTTTGAGCAGTGGAAAAAAAAGGTCTTGATAGGTATATGTCATCAAATGGAGAGCACTTTGAAAATAACTGAAGTTTAAACATGTAAGAATAAATGCACATTTTTTTAATGTGAATTCTCGTTTTTTGGGGTTCCCTGTATGTATTTTGAATTTTGATATCCCCGTGTTGAGTTGATTTCTTTGTTATTACATAATGACCTTCTTTGTTTCTGTTTACTATTTTTGACTTAAAGTCTGTTTTGTTGTTATAGGCAAAATGAGTTTCTAATAGGTAACATATTATTAGACCATTTGAAAAATCCATTCAGGCAGTCTGTCTTTTAAGTGGAAAATTTAATTTGTTTATATTCAGAGTTAATGATTTGTAAGAACTTATTTCTGTCATTTTGTTAATTTCTTGTTTTATGTATTCTTTGTTTCTTTCTCTCTTGGTGTTTACATTGCAGTTAGGTGGTTTTCTGTTGTGGTACAATTTGAGACCTTTCTCTTCCTCTTTTGTGTGCTTGTTCTACAAGTGATTTAAACCTCCATGTGTTTTCATGGTGGTGGATACAATACTGCCTGCCTGCAGGAGTAGTACTCTCAAGTATTTCTTATAGGACTGGTCTACTGGTGATGAATTTCTTCAATTTTTGCTTGTCTGGGAAAGACTCCATTCCTTTCTCTCTTGGCCTATAAGGCTTCTGCTGAGAAATCCACTATTAGTCCGATGCGGGTTCCCTGATAAGTGACTAGACCTTTTTCTTTTTTGTTTCTAGAATTCTCTTTGACTTTTGACAGTTTGAGTATACTGTGCCATGGAGAAGACCTTTTTGAGTTGTCTGCTTGGGGATCTCTAAGCTTCCTGTATCTGGATGTCTAAATTAGGAAATTTTCAGCGATTATTTTGTCAGATAGGTTTTCTATGCCCTTTGTCTTCTTTTTACTTCTAGAACAGCAAAAATTGGTATATTTGGTCTCTTTATGGTGTCCCATATGTCACATAGGCTTTGCTCAGTTTTAAAAATTCTTATTTGTCTGACTAGGTTATTTCAAAAGACCTTTCTTCACATTCTGATATATTTTTTCTGCTTGATCTAGTCTATTGTTTAGACTCACAAATACATTTTTTATTTCATTCATTTAATTTTTGAGTTCTAGAATTTCTTCTTGATTCTTTTTTATCTCTATCTCTGGTGAATTTATCATTTAAGGGAAGAGTTTTTCTTGAAGATGTGTCTGTTGGATAGAGAGGGCACTTTAGCTTTGATTCTGAGTGTATGAAGTAGTATAGTCTCCATATGATTTCTTCGCCTGTAAATGACATCAGTGATTTCTGTTTTTTTAGTCACTTAGGCTACATTTGTTAGCGTAAGCTGTGATTAGGCTCTTCTAGGTATGTGGACACCAGATATGCCAGTTCTCAGTCGCCAGTGGTGGTACCTAGTGTGCCTGTGTTTGAGAACCTGGGTGGCATACCAGTGTTAGTGGCCAGTTCTTGGACCTTAAGGCAGCAGCTTGTTCGGGTGCCAGCATTGGCAGTGGTAGATTAAACAGGTTGGTGTGTCATTAGTCCCTGGGCAGCATGTGTGTTATGGATGATGGCAGGATAATCCTTGGGTTCTAAAGTGGCATGCTTTGGTGTTATCAGGGCCTGTGATGTGCTGGGAAGGGTAGTCCCCAGGTCCCTAAGTGTTGCTCAAGGTTAGGTGATGATTGTGGCAATGTAGCATGCTGGATGGGTCTGTCCTCAGGGCCCTGGGAGGAGAGCACAGATGCCAGTGGTGGTGGATGGGGCAGTGCAATTCCTGGTATACTGCTTAGACACTCTTGGGCACTGGCTGTGGTGGGCAGGGTGGGGTTATTCCTATTTCCTTAGGCAGTGTATTCAGGTGGCTACAACAGCAATGGTGGCGGACTGCAGGGATCCTTTTCTCAGGGTGCATTGTGGCCCTGCTGCTGAGGGTAGCAGGGTTGTCAGTTTTTGCAACTGCATGTAGGCAGTTCTCAGGCTCCAGGGAGCATGCGCCTCGGCTCCTGGTTGTGGTGGCAGTGGGGAAATTCAGTCCTCAGAGCACATGCAAGTGCATGGTATCTCTGCTGCTAAAGGGGGCAGGGCCATTGCTAAAGGGGGCAGGGCCGCTGCTAAAGGGTGTAGGTTCGCTGCTAGTGGCTACGGGTCTGTGCTCCTCCATACTTGCAGCTGGCCACAGCAGCAGAACCTGTCTCCAGGTGTGTGTGGTGTGTGTGTGTGTGTGTGTGTGTGTTTGTGTGTGTGTGTGTGTGTGTGTGTGTGTGTGTGTGTGTGTCAGTCATGCTGCTGGGATGGGTGGGGTTACTGTCTGGTAGGTGCCTCAGGCAGGAGGCTCTTAGCCTCTGTGCCGCTGGGACTTTGGTTTTCTTTTTCTTGGGGGCACACTCCTTGGTGCACTGCACTGCTTGTACCCTGGGGTGCAGGACACTGTGTGTGCTAGAGTGTTGGGTACCCTGATGTTCTGCTGGATCCAAATGGTGTTGCGCTGCTCTGGCCCTCTGTGTGAATGTGTGGGGATATCATTGAGGTTCCAGAGATGTGGAGGTGCAGGGGCTGTTAGGTCCCAGAGCACAGAATATAGTCTGATGTGGTCTGGGTTCTCAATATGGTGCCATGCACTTCTACTTTGATCTGTGATTTATTTTTAATAAATCTTTATATGTAGTGTGAGTTAGGGTAGCAGTTGCCTTTTTGGCATTAGGGACCAGTTTCGTTGGAAGACAAGCTTTCCATGGACTGAGGGGGTGGGGAAGGGGATGGTTTCAGGATGATTCAAGAGCTTAACATTTATTGTGTACTTTATTCCTATTATTATTACATTGTAATATATAATGAAATAATTATACTACTCGTTGTTTAAAAGATGAGGTACAAACGGAAGTGGTAAATAAAATAATGGGCAGGCCACATGCAAACTAAAATAAGGGTCGGATTCTGACTTAAAGCCTGCCACCAGATGTAGCTGTACAATTGAAGTACATCAACTCGCTGCTCACTGATAGTGTTTTTTTTTTTTTTTTTTTGAGTTGGAGTCTCACTCTGTCGTCCAGACTGGAGTGCAGTGGCCGCTTCCGGCCACCGCAGCCTCGCCTGCTGGGCTCCGGCGATCCTTCCGCCTCCGCCTTCTGAGTAGCCGGAATTACAGGCATGCGCTACCACGCCCAGCTGATTTTTTGATTTATTGTAGAGATGAGGTCTCGCTGCCCAGGCGGGTCTCGAACCCGTGGGCTCAGGCAATCCACTCACCTCAGCCTCCCAAAGGCGCGGGATTACAGGTTGAGCCACCGAGCCCAGCTCTGATAGTGTTTTGATATGACTCCAGAAGCAGTTGATATATTATGGTCTCTGTGCAATCAAACCTCATTGCTAACATTAATCTATGTTTGCAGCTGCTCTCCAGTACTAGCATCATTGCCTTAGCATCACCTCAGATCATCAGGCATTAGATTCTCATAAGGAGTGTGCAACCTAGATCCTTTGCAGGTGCAGTTCACAATAGTGTTCGTTCTCCTATGAGAATCTAATGTTATTGCTGATTTGACAAGAGGCGGAGCTCAGGTAGTAATGTGAACGATGGGAAGTGGCTGTAAATATAAATGAAGCTTTCCTCACTTGGCTGCTTCTCACCTCCTGCTGTGTGGTCTGGCTCTTAAGAGGCCACGGACTGGTACCATGGGTTGAGGACCCTTGAGTTAGGGGACCCAATTTCATTCTTTTGCATGTGGATATCCAGTTTTCCCAGCACTATTGAAAAGACTGTTCTTTCACCATTGAATAATCTTGGTAGTCTGTGGAAAGCCAATTGATTCTAAATATGTAATATATGGGTTTACTACTAGACCCTCAGATAAGTTCCATTGATCTGTATCTTTACCTATGCCAGTATCACACTGTCCTGATTACTGCAACTTTGTAGTAAGTTTTAAAATCTGGAAGTGTGAATTTTCCAACCTTCTTGTTCTCTTTCAAGTTTGTTTTGACTATTTTGGGTACCTTGCTGTTACATATATGGAAACATCTTTTCAATTTCTACAAAAAAGCCAGCTGGGATTTTGATAGGAATTGCATTGAGTCTGTAGATCAATTTGGAAAGTATTGTCTTCTTAATAATATTAAGTCCTCTGACCATGAATAAGCAATGTCTTTCCATCCCTTAGTCAATTTAACTTAAGAAATAAAAAATGTTTGGTATATATAAAGAAGTAGTGCTGCAGTACTTACAGGTCCATGCACTTCTGGATGTTCTGAATATTTTCATGTGTCTTTAAGATATTCATTGGAGTTAAATTTAATAAACATTCATTGAGTTATAGCTTTATACCAGGTGTTATTTTTGACTCTGGAGTTAAAAGGATGAATAATATGTTACTTCTGTTAAAACTTCTGGTCTACTGAGGGATCAGACTTATAAGTAGAAAATGCCAATAGTAGTATATTAGGTGTAGAGATGACTTCTGGAAAGTTATTGGCCTATTCTTCCTTGTGTAAAGCAAATACTGAATAAAAAAATGATTGTAAAGTGTATATTGCACAACTCCTTTTAGTGTTGCCTAGTTGTGATAGTTTTTAGAGAAGTTAGAAAATAAGTGCTGCAGTGGGCCTAAAGACTTTGAACTATGGATTATTGGGTAGCAATAATAAATTTTTAATGAATTTCTGGAATTATGAATTAATAATTAAAAGGAGACTTTGAATCAGCATGACACCTAAAATATTGAAGGAAATTGCATTCAGTTAAAGCAAAAATAAATTTTAAAAGTTCTCTTTAGTTCTCTGGACTTACCTCTTACCATGCGTGCTCTTTTATTACCTAGTCAAATGAACAATTTCCTAAATGTCTTACTCTCTAGTATGTCTGTAACTTTAGCACTTGGCAGTTCTGGTAAACCCTGGGGACGCTTTCTCAGAGTATTATTTTTAAAGGCATAAACCAAAATATGCAGATTAAAACGACAATCTGTATTGAAAGTTATAAAGATACTAAAACAAGTTTATAATATGGTAATTTATATGCTTTCTTGAACATTAAATAACAAAAAAATTGTAAGTAGTAACGAGTATAAGTGACATTTTGAGACATTTACAAAAACTTTTCATGTGATAGGAAGTAAACTGATTTTCAGATATTGCTAGTATTGCTGTGGTTTGTTCTTTACATTCATAATGGAAGGAAATGTTGAAGCTCAGCATTTTTTCCTTATCCAAGTTCTTGGAACCCCTGAGTCCTGTTCATGGGCCACCTGGCATAGCTTAAATAAAACATCTTTAGCATATGGTACTTTGTGACTAAAATTTGAATTATTCCATTTTGCTTAGACGGACCTGTTACAGTATTTTTTTTAATACTGTCATAAACTCCAGGTTAAAAATGCTTATTAAATATGGGTTTTTTTCCCTGCCTAAAATTATTTGTATTCCCTTCTATTTCTTTTTTTTTTAATAATCAATATTTTTTATTATGATGTTGTGGGGTATAGTTAAGGGTTAGGTATACAAATACGTTTCATTCAGGCACCCTATTGATAAGAGGTGCTTCCCCATACCAGACAGATATTTGCTACCGTTAATCCCACCCCCTACCCCCCATAGTTTCCCACTACTGTCAGTCATTTTCTTCTAGTATTAGGTTGGATGTTCAAGGTTCATTATATGAGTGAGAACATGTGATACTCGGACCTTTGTTTTTGTGAGAGGTCACTCAGTATTATAGACTCTAATTCCATCCAGGTTGCTGCGAAATTCATGATTTTGTTCTTTTTTATGGCTGCGTTTATTCCACCGTGTACATGTACCACATTTTTTTAATCCAGTCCTCTTTTGATGGGCAGCGTGGTTGGTTCCAGGTTCTTGCTATTGTGAACAATGCTCCGATAAACATACGTGTGCAGGTATCTTTTTTATAGAGTGATTTGAGTTCTTCAGGGTATATTCCCAGTAGGGGGTTTGCGGGATCATATGGGAGGTTGATACTTAGAGCTTTTAGGAATCGCCACACTGCTTTCCACAGAGGTTGCACTAGTTTATACTCCCACCAACAGTGTAGAAGTGTTCCCTTTTCACCACACCCTCTCCAGCAACTGTTATTTTTTGAGTTATTGATAATTGCCATTCTGACTGGAGTTAGGTGGTATCTCAGTGTGGTTTTGCTTTGCATCTCCC
This sequence comes from Cephalopachus bancanus, assembly GCA_027257055.1. Taxonomy (NCBI): domain Eukaryota; kingdom Metazoa; phylum Chordata; class Mammalia; order Primates; family Tarsiidae; genus Cephalopachus; species Cephalopachus bancanus. Next base: position 17,085 of record JAPVLO010002556.1, read on the forward strand.
TGATGGTTAGTGAGGTTAGCATTTCTTCATGTGTCTGTTGGCTGCTCGGATGTCTTCCTTTGTGAAGTGTCTGTTCATATCTTTTGCCCATTTTATAATGGGGCTGTTTGTTTTTTTCTTTTCAGCACATTTGAGTTCCTTGTAGATCCAAGATGTTAAGCCTTTGTTAGACCTGGAGTTGGCAAATACTTTTTCCCAGTCTGTAGGCGGTCTCCCTGCTCTCTTGATGGTTTCTTTGGCTTTGCAGAAGCTTGTCAGTTTAATAAGGTCCCACTTGTCTATCCTCTCTCTTATGACCTGCAGGTTTTGGGTTTTATTCAGGCATTGGATGCCAGTTCCGATTTCCATGAGGGTATGTCCGTCATTTTCTAAGGTTCTTATGGTTTGAGGTTTTACGTTTAGGTCTCTGATCAATTTGGAGTTAACCTTTGTGCATGGGGATAGATAGGGGTCCTGTTTCAATCTTCAGCATGTGTTCAGCCAGTTTTCCCAGCACCATTTACTGAATAGGTTCTCCTCTCCCCAGTGGTGGGTGGTGGAGGCTTTATCGAAGATGAGTTGGTTGAGAAATTGAGGTTTTGCTTCTGGAATCTCAATTGTATTCCATTGATCTATATGCCTATTCCTATACCAATTCCAAGGTGTTTGGATGATTGTAGCTTTATAGTAAAGTTTGAAGTCTGGTAATATGATACCACCTTCTTTTTTTTCCTGAGAATTTTCTGGCTATTCTTGAACGTTTGTGTTTCCATATGAATTCCTGTGTTGTTTTTTCTAGGTCTGAGAAGAACGTTGCTGGTAATTTGATGGGTATTGCATTGAATTTGTAGATTGCCTTAGGTAAGATGGACATCTTCACAATGTTGATTCTTCCAATCCATGAGCATGGGATATTTTTCCACTTGTTTGTGTCATCTTTGATTTCTTTGTGCAGTGTTTTGTAGTTTTCATTGTAAAGGTCTTTGACGTCTCTGGTTAGGAAGATGCCAAGATATTTCTTTTTTTTGTGTGGCTATTATGAATGGAATTGTGGTTTTTATTTGGGTTTCTGTTTGTTTATTATTGGTGTAAAGAAATGCCATTGTCAGCTGGGCTCGGTGGCTCAGCCTGTAATCCCGTGCCTTTGGGAGGCTGAGGTGAGTGGATTGCCTGAGCCTGCGGGTTTGAGACCCGCCTGGGCAAGTTGGCGAGACCTCATCTCTACAATAAATCAAAAAATCAGCCGGGCGTGGTAGTGCATGCCTGTAATTCCGGCTACTTGGAAGGCTGAGGCGGAAGGATCCCCGGGAGCCCAGCAGGTCGAGGCTGCAGTGGCTGGGAGTGGCCACTGCACTCCAGTCTGGGCGACCGAGTGAGACTCCAACTCAAAAAAAAAAAAAAAGAAAAAGAAAAGAAATGCCATTGTCTTTTGCACATTTATTTTGTATCCTGAGACTTTGCCAAAGGCCTTTATCAGTGTAAGGAGGTTTTTGACAGATTCTCTTGGGTTTTCAAGGTCCACAAGCATGTCATCTTCAAAGAGAGATCATTTGACTTCCTCTTTTCCTATTTGGATACCCCTGATTGCCTTCTCTTCTCTGATTGCTCTAGCTAGGATGTCCAATACTATGTTGAACAGGAGGGGTGAGAGTGGGCATCCTTGTCTTGTTCCAGTTTTCAGGGGAAATGGTTCCAATTTTTGCCCGTTTAGGAGTATCCTGGCTGTGGGTTTCTCGTAGATGGCTTTTACTATTTTGAGGTCTGTTCCCCGTATGCCTAGATGTTCGAGGGTTTTTATCAAGAACGGGTGCTGGATTTTATCAAAAGCTTTTTCTGCATCTAATGATATAATCATGTGGTTATTGTTTTGACATCTGTTGATGTATTTAATTACATTTATGGTTTTATGAATATTGAACCAGCCTTGCATCCCAGGAATGAAGCCTACTTGGTCATGATGCATGATTTTTGAGATGTGTTGTTGAATCTGGTTTGCTAGGATCTTGTTGAGAATTTTAGCATCTATGTTCATCAAAGATATTGGCCTGTAGTTCTCTTTCTTTGTTGGATCTTTACCTGGCTTAGGTATCAATGTGATGCTGGCTTTGTAAAATGATTTGGGGAGAGTTCCATCTTTTTCAGTTGCCTGGAATACCTTCAGTAGGATTGGTATCAGCTCCTCCTTAAATGTCTTGTAGAATTCTGCTGGAAAGCCATCTGGATCAGGGCTTTTTTTTGTAGGTAGTTTTCTTATTACGTAGTTGATTTCCTTGATTGTTATTGCTCTATTTAGGGTCTCAATTTCTTCTGGTTCCAGCCTAGGTAGGTTGTGTGATGTCAGAAAGTCCTCCATTTCCTTAAGGTTTTCAAGTTTGGTTCCATACAAGTGTATGTAGTAGTCTCTAATGATCTTTTGTATTTCTTCAGGGTCAGATGTGACTTCACCTTTTGTGTTTCTGATTGTGCTCTTTTGGGTTTATTCTCGTTTTTTCTTGGTCTAGCTAGGGGACCATCGATCTTATTTATCCTTTCGAAGAACTAGCTTTTTGTTTCATTGATTTTTTGTATTATCTTTTTGTCTTCTATGTCTTGGATTTGGGCTTTTATTTTTGGTGATTTGGTGATCTGGATTCTTCTGCTGAAATTAGGGTTTTTGTGGTCTTGCTTTTCCAGCTTCCTTAGGTGGCTTGTTAGGCTGCTAGTTTGTGTTCCTTCTATTTTCTTCATGTGTGTTTGTAGGAATATAAATTCCCCTCTTACTATAGCTTTTAAGGCACCCCAGAGATTTCGGTAAGATGTTTCTTCATTTTCATTTGCTTCCAGGTATCTTTTGATCCCTGTTTTGATTTCATCATTGACCCAGGAATTGTTTAGTATCATGCTGTTTAGTGTCCATGTCTTTGTGGGTGTTCAGGAGACTTTGTTGGTGTCAATGTTTATTTTTATTCCACTGTGGTCCGAGAAGGTGCATGGTAGAATTTCGGTCCTTTAAAATTTGCTTATGCTTGATTTATGGCCAAGTATGTGGTCGATCTTAGAATACGTTCCATGCGGTGATGAGTAGAATGTGTATTCTGTGGTCTTTGGATGGAGTGTTCTGTAGGTATCAATTAAGTCCATTTGTTCCAGAGTTATATTGAGGTTCTGGATCTCATTGCTGATTTTTTGTCCTGATGATCTGTCTAGGGTTGTGAGTGGGGTATTAAAGTCCCCAGTTATGATGGTGTTAGAGTCAATATTTTTCTTTAGTTTTCCTAGAAGTTGCTTTATGAAAGTTGGCATATCTATGTTGGGTGCATATATGTTTAGGATAGATATTTCCTGTTGATGGAGTGAACCGTTTATCATTATGTAGTGGCCGTCTGTACCTTTTAAATTTTTGATAGCTTAAATGGTATTTTGTCTAAGATTAGGATCGTGACTCCTCCTTTCTTTTGTGTTCCATTTGCCTGAAAGTTTGTTTCCCATCCTCTTACTTTGAGTCTGTGTATGTCCTTTCTAGTGAGATGAGTCTCTTGAAGGCAGTATATTGTTGCCTGGTGATATTTTATCCATTTTGCCATTCTATGTCTTTTCAGTGGTGCGTTTAGTCCATTCACATTTAGGCTAATTGTTGAAATGTGAGAGTTCATCCCTATCATAGAGTTCTTATAGAGTTGTTGTTCTTCCACTTGGTTCTTTTTTGTCTTTCTTTTGGTTTTGAGGTTGGTTCATGTATATTTTTATTCTTTTTCCTGTACTCTTTTGATGAATGTTGTTCTTTTTTCCTTTTCTTCTGTGTTTAGTACTTTCTTAAGTGTTTCATGTAGAGGTGGTTTGGTGGCAGCATAAGTTCTTAGGGATTGGATATCTGAGAAAGATTTTAATTCTCCCTCGCTGATGAAGCTTAGGTTGGCCGAGTAAGTTATTCTTGGTTGAAATTGTTTATCTTTTAGGACTTTGAAGATAGGGCTCCAAGCTCTCCTAGCCTGTAGGGTTTCTGTAGATAAATCTGCTGCTATTCTGATTGGTCTTCCATGGTAGGTGATCTGACCTTTTTCTCTTGCTGCCTTTAGGATTTTTTTTTTTTATACCTACTTAGTTTAGGCGAATTATTATGTGTCTAGGATTTGGTCTTATTATTTGTTGTGTTGCAGGGGTTCTCTGAATCTCTCGTGTTTGAATTTTTGCATCACTGATTAGATAAGGGAAGTTTTCTTGAATGATCTCATGGAAAGTTTGTTCTAGTGTGGTCTCTGTCTCTCTTTCTGCCTCAGGTATGCCAATTACTCTTAGGTTTGGTCTCTTGAAGTAATCACTCATCTCTTGAAGGTTTTGTTCTGTCTTTTTGAGCTTGTTTTCTGTGTTTTTAAGAGTTTGGGTTAGTTCCATGTTTTGGTCCTCAAGCTCTGTGTTTCTTTCTTCTGCTTGGGTAATTCTGCTTTCCATGCTTATCAGTTTGTTATTTATTTTATTCACAGTATTCTTTATTACTGTTATCTCAGATATCAGCTCCTTCCTAGTTTCTTCTTGTGTCTCCTCAATTCTTTTTAGTCTCTCCATTATTGTCTTGATATCAACGTTTGTAGTTTCTGACCCTTCATTCTGGGGGCTCTTCATTGTTTGCATTCCGAAGTCAGTTTTCTCAGTGTCTGCCCTCCCAGGGGTCTGGGAGAGACCCATACTCCTCTTTTGGTTTTTCTTCATTTTTGTAGATTTTTCTCTCTCTCCCCCTTTCCCTCCCCTTCTTTAATTCTGTTTTTGGGGGAAATTAGGGTTGCTTTTATTTCTCTTCTGCTATATCCTGTTCTTCCTTATGAGGGTCTTCTGGCTTTGTTCACTTTTGAGGTAGGAGTGTACGCTGCAGTCTGTACTTTTTGCAGTTTTGAGGTTTAATTGAGAGGGAAGCTGTGGTTCAGAGTGTATATGCTGATTCTAGCATCCACAAACAGGTATATGAGCACACTGGAACCTATTTCCCTCTGCCTTACAATCTGTCTGTTCAGCAGTATGCGGTCTTGGTTCCTAGATTAAAATGGGGGTATAAAAGAGGAAAATAATGGAGGAACGGGGAGTCAATAGGAAGTTAGAGAGAGAGAAGAGCGAGAGGGAAAACAGACATACATACCAACTATCAGGTGAGAAAGAAACACAAGGCCGGAGAGAAGTGGAAGAAGACACTTAAGAAAGATTCCCTAAAGAATACTGATAGCTACACAGAGACAGACCAATATAAACATGAAACAGTGTAAGTCAGAAGGCGAACAATGAACGTGATCAAAATAAATAGTCAAAATGATAAAATCATAAGTCACAATAAGAGATCAGACTAAAATCACTTCAGCTCTGATCTCTGGGCTCTCTCCTTTGTTTTTCCATTGCAGGCCGCTAGGTTTACTCACAGCTTGGGTTTCGCTGCCTGGGAGTTGCTTTTATCTGATTCAGCTTAAGGGTGGGGCTTTGTCTCCTGTTTAGCAATGTTACCTTAGGAACCAAGGTGGAGTTTGTTGATAGGTGGGCAGGGCAATGGAAATCTCTGCCTGGAGAAAGGTGGAGGCGGATTCTCTTTCTTAGATCCCTTTCTCTCCGCTTGTCTGGGTCCCCAAGCTTGGGGTCATGGACTGAGTGCCTCAGCCAGGGTGGGCCTGGAGCTCCAGAGCTCCAAAGCTCCAACGGCAGACGGTGAGTGACGCGAGTGGCCCTCGGCCCCCCACAGGGTACTTCAACCAGGAATGGGACCGGTGTCTCTGAGGGGTCGGCGTCCAGAGCCTCCCTGAGTGACCAGTGGCTTGGTGATGATGAGAGACGATGTAGCCAGGGAGCTAGCTGAGACCCGAGACTCCCTCGCACGTGGTGGAACAGCAGTAGCAGGCGGCCGCAGTATCTGGCCCTGCGTGGGACCGAGGGTCCCTAGGCCTCGGAGCGGCGCTGGCTGGTGGTGGGCTTGAATCACCAGCAGGTGGTGTTATCTCTCGCTCCAGATGGTCTTTATCTCAGCTGCTCGGCCGCCCCTCAGGCTCTGACGGTGAGATGTAGAACGCCTGCCTTGGTGGCGGTGGCGGCTGGGCCACTGGCACAGGTGGTGCGATATGTAATGGCTGCCTCTGTGTGGTGGCTACCTCGGAGGAGGCGGGGGAGGCAGCGACTCAGCCGCCTCGGATGACGGGGCTGCGGCGGCTCAGCCGCCTCGGAATGGGGGGTGGCGGCCCCTCCGCCGCCTCGGAGCGGGGAGCCATGCGGCTCTGCTGCCTCGGAGGAGGCCGCGGCTCGCCCCAGTCACTGGCGGTGCGGTGTGGAATGGCTGCCGGCCGGGGGTGGCAGCCGCAGTCACCACAGTAGCTGCCCAGACCTTGGTGATGCCTCTGCAAAGTCTACCGTCGAGCTCTGTTTGAAGAGTAGGCTGCAGACGATGGGTTCCACAACCTCCAGGGAGAGACTCAGAGTCTCTTTGCGTTCTCCTGGGTGGAGAGTTTCACAGACAAAGCTGCCCCATTGCCATCTTGTCCCAGAATTCCCCTCTATTTCTTACCATATCTAAATACAATGATTCTTAAAGAGTCAGTTTATTGACCTCAACAGTGTGTGGTAATAATTATTTACTTGCCTTTTATATGCTAGTCACTGTACCAGCAAACAAAACAGACAAAATTCCATGTTCTTATGGGAGAAAAATTACAATAAAAAGCAAGTACATTAAGTTATATAGAATGTTACACAGTTGAAATACTGTATTAAAAATGTAGAGTAGAATAAGATGGACTGTGGTGTGGATTGCAGTATTCCCAATGAGCAAGGTAGGCTCATTGAGAAAGTGACATCAAGCCGTGGTTTAAACCATGCAGAGTCTTTTATGTCTCTCCCTCTCTCTCTACATTTGAGGACTGAGTCTTTTTTAAATCTGTATTTCTTGTGCTAGCATTGTGCCTAGCACATGGCCATTCCTTAGTAATTGTCATTAAGAGAAGTGTTGTTTATTTTTCCGGTGTCTGCCCAAAGTTTGATTCAACATGTGTCATTTTATCAGTTCTTGGGTTAGATAATAGGATTATGTCCAAGTATAACCTGTTCTTTTATTTTTTTTATTATAAGCACACTAAAAATATTTTGGGTACTGTTATTTATCATTATATATGCAGCAAATACTAAGTGAAAGGATAAATCTTTGTAATTAGTCAAATTATTTACCTTTTCTAGGCATAACTGTCTTCAGTAATTATTCTCTTCAGTATTTAAATAAAAGTTGTAGAAGATAATTTTAAAGATTCTTTTCAGCCCTTACAATTTAGGATTTGACAAATATTTATGTGCTTGCTCTTTGATAGAATTTGTAGGAGACAAGAAAGAAGAATACTTTAAGATTAATACTAAATAATATGAGCTCAAATACTGGAGGAGGAAATATTTTCATGTATATTTTGTTTAATCTTCAGTATATTATTAGGCCCAAATTAGTTTTTGAGTATTTATTTTAACAGCTTCAAATATATGAAAAAGAATATTTTATGATTTTTTATTCTTTCTCAGAAATCTTCCAAAGAGCAAATATACATTTTATATGTACTTTTAAAAAGAAAAATGAAACTTATTTTCTCTTACAGCTACTATATGGGATTCTTTAATAAATCCAAGATGAATTATGGGATCTTAGTGATCTTATTTTTCCTATATATTGAAATGATTTTGTTTTCCTGAGAAGGATTTTATTGTTACTCGTCACTTTTCTTCACTGTGTTCAAACACTAAGATACAAGAATGCAGAAGAATGATTGAATGATCTAGAAGGATGATTCAATAATGAAATCATCACTGTTATCTTTCAGTTTTGTTACTGTGTTGCCCAAAGTATTGTCATCTATCAAGACCATACAAAAAAGGTTTATAGATACTATCTTAATGTCTTTTTTTCTTCTTTTGGTTTTTAGTAGACATCATTGAGAATTTAGATTTTTTTCCTGCCCATAATGACAAAGAGATGAAAATTGACAGTTGATTTACCAGTATCAATTGAATCAGAAGATTAATACAAAGAGATAGCAACACTCTAAACTCTAATTATGATGGTCACATTGAGTTGAGAATATCCTTGATGAATTTTTTCAAATGCAAGAACTATTGAGTTCATGTTATGTTTCTAAAAACAAACATATATACTGTTCTCATCTATTTGGTCATTCAACAATAAAATCGTTAGCATATGTTATTTTGTGACAAAAATTTGAATTATTCCATTTTGTTTAGAAGGACCTGTTACAGTATTTTTTTAATCTTTAATGATATTTGTGTACAAGAGTGTACTTGAAATGGTTTATAAGTGGAAAAATCCTGAATCTGATGTGTGTACAAAAGTGCTTGCAAGGAATTAGGTGATATAAAAATGAAATGATAAATTGGATTCATCATTCTTCTTGAAACTTATAAATCTAAATATGAACAATTTTTTTCAGTTATGGGTCAGAGATGACTATTCCTCAACAAAATTATGAGCCATCAAAAGTTTTATAGATACTGCATTTTGAAAATGGAAGTACAAGAAAAACCAGAGTAATAATATTCTAGACTCTGTTAGGGATATGTTTGCAATCTGGAATCAGTATTTATAAGATAGATAACTTTGTTTCAGTTTCATGTTTGACAGTTGATGAATAGTTAGTTGCATTCAAAAGTTGTTGGCCATTTTGGTACACATACCTTCAAAACTAGGAAATTGTTAAGAATATAAAATTTTTTTAATCTTTATAAATATATTCTAGAAAATATATTGCTACATTTAAATTCCTGTTTAGGTATCTCATAAAGTTGTTTCCCATTATCCTTTTATATTTATTCTGTAAAATATGTGTAAAACTGACCTAACTCTAAATAAATTCAGGGTGTCCATTGGACATTGATGGTAACTAGTGATGATGAGTTTTCCTGATACATACTTAGGATTAATTCTTATGATAATTCTGTGAAATAGAGGTGAGGTAAGCAGATCAAAAGTTTGGTAACTTGTACAAGATTACCTAACCAGATGTGAGATTTGAGTCCAGGTTTGTGGGTTAATAGATGGTCCCCACATTGTGCTGTATCACCTTCTGAGTATTGAAATATATTTATTGGAATTCAGCATGGTATACTACTCAGGGGAAACTGCATGGGCAGCTTGCCTAGAAGGCCAAGGAAGTGAAAGTGACTGATGGTTGTATGGTTCAGTTAAAAGTTATCTAAGCTCCTGAATCAGGCGAAACAAGGCCTTAGTTAGTGGATTGAGGTGACTTAATTTTAAAGCAGCCATTATAAGTATGTTCAATAAATTAAAGTGAAGTGTATTCAAATAATTAATAAACAGATAACCAAATGGAAATTATGGAGCTGAAAAGTATAACTAAGTGAAAATTCATTGAATGTCATATTGAAGATAGCAGAAGAAAAGTTTAATTCATAAGGAACATCTAAGAATTATAAATGTATGTATGTTCAAAAATAGAGCTTAAAAAAAGTCTCTCCAAACTCTCAGAATTAAGATAGAGGGAGAGACAAATCAGACACAGCTGGAGATCTGAACACACCTATCTCAACAAGTAGTAGAACTAGACAAAAAGTAACTACACCTATTCACTCTAGGGCATACAACCTTCTCTTTCTTTAAAAAAATTATTTTTTATTTTAAAGATGGGTACAGTTCAGGATTAGGTATACAAGTGGTCATCGTAAATTTGGACCTCCCTTTGGTCCCCATCTTGCCTAGTTTGAGATCAGGTACTCTTATTGATGTCATAGTGTTCATTTGTCGTGTCCCCCCCGGGGGTGGGGGCAGTTTCCAGCTACTGCCAATCCCTTTCTTATTGTATTATGGTAAATGTTCAGCGTCTGCTTCTGAAGGATGTATGTTCTTTCCAAACGCACAGGGAATGTTCACCAAGATAGACCATATATCAAATGAAGTTTCAGTAGATTTCTAAATGGTGAAATCTTACTGAGGTATGTTCTCTGACTAAGAGAATGGAATTATAAATTAGAAGCAAAAAGATATTTAGAAATCCCAAATATTGAGAATAGTATATTTCTAAAGTATCTCTGTATCAGATAAGAAATTATTAGGGATACTGGAAAACATTTTGGACTGAATGATAATGAGAGCAGAACATATGGACAACTTGTGAAATACAGCTAAAGCAGTGTTTAGAAAGAAACTCATAGCTTTGAATACTATGAAGAGGATAAGAAGGGTCTGAAATCAGTTACTTGTACCATAAGAAGTAACCACGTACCCATAAGAAGTTAGAACAATATAAACAAATTGAGTCCAAAGTAAGTAGAAGGAAGGAAATAATAAAGGTAAGAGTGAAAATCAATGAAATAGAAAATGAACAAACAAAGAGCAATGAAACCAGAAGCTGAAACAAGGAAAAGGCAATATGAATCCAACACAAATTCTTACCAAAAAATAGTGGTGGAAGGAACAGTTGCAACCCATTTTATGAGGTCCGCATTACTGTGATGCCAAAGTCAGGCAAAGAAATGATGAGAAAAGAAAACTGCGGACCAATATCCTTTATGAACATAAACCCAAACATCCTTAACCAAATTTAGCAGAATGAAATCATTGATGTGTAAAAAGGAAAATGTATCATGACCAAGGAGGATTTGTCCCAGGAATGTAATGCAGGTAAAAATTAGAAAGCTAATTGATGTAACTCATCATGTGAGTAGAAGAAAGCTGAAAACCATATCATCTTAGGTGTAGAAAAAATATTTGACAGAATTTAATATTTATTCAGCAAACTAGGAATAAAAAGGTATTTCTTTAACTTGATTAAAGGCAACTATTAAAAAACCTAAAGTTTATATTATACTCTGAGATTGAGAACAAAACAAGGATATTTGGAATTAATAAGTGAGAATTAATAATTGAGTTTAGCAAGTTAACAAGATAACAAGATCGGTATAATTTTTTCAATATTAACAAGGGATAATTGGAAAACAAAGTTAAAAAAAGCAAGTCCATTTACCATAGCATCTAAAATAATGAATTGCTTTAGGAATATATTTCAACAAAATATATGCATACCTGTTCACTGAAAACTATAAAACATTACAACAATAAATAAAGGAAGATCTAAATGAATAGAGGTAGCATGTTTGTGAAGTGGGGTACTCATTGCTCAGTGTTAGTCCTTTCCAAGTAGATGTATAGAATTAATGTAAACCTAATTAAAACATCCCAGTAGGCTTCTTTTTAAAGAAATTGACAGTTGGTTCTCTTAGTTGTGTGAAAACACAAAGGACCTAGAATAGGAAAAATAATTTTTAAAAAACCAAAGTTATAGGATGTCTATTGCCTGATTTCAAATTTTTATATAGCTGTAATGATCAAGATAAAATGGTGTTGGCATAAGGATAGACATGTAGATCACTAGAACAAAATAGAGCTCAGAAATAGACTCATATATAATATTCAACTGATTTTTGACAAAGATACCAGTATAGTTCAAGAAATAGTGCTGTATATCTGGGTGGAGGAATAATTAATATAGATCCTCAGCTCATTCAGAAAATTAGCTCTATATATATCTGAGACCTAAACATAAAAGTTAAAACTATAAAACTTCTAGAAGAAAGCAGTGGAGAAAATATTTGCTGTATTAGAGTAGGCAGATTAAAAATAATAGATATAAAGTACAAATCACAAAAGGAAATTGATAAATTGAACTTTATTGAACTAAAAGCCTTTTGCTTCTTAGAAGGGTCCATCATGAAAGCAAAAGATAGCCACAGAGTGGGAAAAAATATTCACAATACATATTCACATACAAAAGACTTGTTATTCAGAATATATAAACAATTCTAACGATGGAAATAACCAAAATTCTTATAATCCAAAAAAAAACATGGGCAAAAGATATGAATAGACAGTTCATAAAAGATAATATATGAGTGGCAAATAAGTACACACAAAAGATGCTCAGTGTCATTCTTTGTTAGAGAAATGCACATGAAAACCATTGAAGTGCAACTACATATCACTAGAACGGCTGTAGTTGAAAAGACTTAAAATACCAAGTGCTGACAAGGATGGAACAGCTGAACTCTCATACACTGATGGTTAGAGTGGAAAACAGTTTGACAGTTTGAGTTCACTTATATGAAATTCTAAAAAAGGCAAAGCTGATCCATAATGATAAGAAGCAGATCAGTGGTTGTGTGGTGTGGGGTTGGGAAGAAAAGGGAATTGCTTGCTGAACCACATAGGAGTTTTTTAAGGTTATGAAATGTTCTATATCTTGATTTTAATGTTAGTTGCATGGATGTATATAATTAACAAATTTTCTTGAATTTCAAATTTTTAAATACACCACACTTAAAATGGGTACACTTTGTTTTTATTTAAATATGCTTCATAAAATCTATTTTAAAAATAAAACCAAAAAAAAAAAACCCCTCCTGTTTCCTACTTGTTCCACATGAGCCTGGAGGAGTAGGCCCTATTCTGGGAGAAAATTGAATTGCACATGTGTTTGCTAATTGACTATATAAAAAGGCAGTTCAACTTTTGTGAAATTTGTGTATTCCCAGCAAAGAAGAACAAAGGTAAATGCTTTTTAAGATAGGTGAAAGGGACTTTTTTTGGTAGTAAAAGGCACATAATATAAAACTTACTGTTTGAACCATTTAAAGTTTACTGTGGAGTAGCTTTAAGGACATTCACCATTCAGTTATTACTACCATCCATCTCCAGAACCTTTTCATCTTCCCAAACTGAAACTCAGTACTATTCAACAAGTGCCCATCCTCCCTCCCCTCACCCTGTAGCGGCCACCATTCTTCTTTTCATCTCTGAATTTGACACTTATTAGTAGAATCATATTTATTTGTCCTTCTGTGACTGGCTTATGTGTCAGAATTTTCTTCCTTTTTAAGACTGAAAAATAGTCGATCATATGCATATACCATATTTGTACATTTATCTTTTGATGCACACTTGGGCTGCTTCCACCTTTTGGCTGTTGTGAATGATGTTGCTGTGAACATGGATGTATAAATACTTGTTTCAGACTCTGCTTTCAAGTCTTTTGGGTATATATCCAAAAGTAGAATTGCTGGATTATTTGGTAATTCTGTTTAATTTTTTGAGGAACTGCCAAACCATTTTCTGCAGTGACTGCACATCTGTCTCAACATTTTACATTTCTACCCGCAGTGCACAAGAGTTTCAGTTTCTTCACATCCTTACCAATACTGGCTGAACATCCCTAATTCAAAAATTTGAAATTCAAAATGCAAAACTTTTTGAGCACCAACATGATGCCACAGGTAGAAGATTTTACAGCTGACCTCATGTGACAGGTTATAGTCAAAACATTGTTTCATGCACAAAATACTATTCTGTAAAATTATATCTTATACTGTTGTATAGAATTACTTCGGACTATGTATATAAGATTGTATACGAAACAGAAATGAATTTTGAGTTTAAACTGGGGTCTCATTCCCAAGCTATCTCACTATGTATACACACGTATTCCAAAATCAGGGGAAAAAAATTGAAATCCAAAAGACTTACCAAGCATTTTGGATAAGGGATATTCAGCCGGTGTTTGTTTCTTTTTCTCTCCTTTTTCTTTTTTTGATAATAGACATAATGGGATGTGACGTATTATCTCATTGTGGCTTTGATTTGTGTAGGAGAATTTTAAGGTCCCTTTATTCAAACCTGTGATTTCACAGATCAAACACTGGTGCTGTGTTAGCCAGAGCTATTAGGTAGATTTCACAACTTTTTTTTTTTTTTGAGTTGGAATCTCACTCTGTCGCCCAGACTGGAGTGCAGTGGCTGCTTCCGGCCACTGCAGCCTCGCCCTGCTGGGCTCCAGTGATCCTTCCGCCTCAGCCTTCCAAGTAGCTGGAACTATAGGTGTGCGCTGCCACGCCCGGCTAATTTTTTGAATTATTGTGGAGGTGAGGTCTCGCCAAGTTGCCCAGGCGGGTCTTGAACCTGCGGGCTCAGGCAATCCACTCACCTCAGCCTCCCAAAGCCTCCCAAAGTGCAGGATTACTGAGCCTGGCTCACAACTATTTTTGTAAATCATTTTAATCATTGATATTTGCATTTGGGCATTCAGGGTTTTGTGATAATAATAGGCTTATGGGCAGATTTTTTCTCTGTTGATCCATTCGTGACAAGCCACAACCAGTTATTTTTTTTTTTAAAAGGAATTTATTTCCTACACTTATGGAGTCTGAGAAGTCAGGGATGAGGGACTGTATCTGACGTGAGCTTTCTTGCTGATGTGGGCTCTCTGCAAAGTCCCAAGGCTACGTGGGACATCATATGGGGGAGGGGCTTCACAAGATAACATAGTGCTGGCTCAGGTCTTCCTTCTTCTTCTTCTCTTTCTTTCTTTCTTTTTTTTTGCATTGGAGTCTCACTGTGTCACCCAGGCTGGAGTGCAGTGGCATTATCATGGCTGACCACAGCCTCAGACTCCTAGGCTCCAGATGATTCTTCCACCTCAGCCTCCCAAGTACCTGGAACTACCGGCGCACACCACCATACCCGACTAATTTCTTTATTTTTGTAGAGACAGGGTCTTACTACGTTGTCCAGGCTGGTTTTGAACTCCTGAGCTCAAGCTATCCTCCTACCTCAGCCTCCCCACATGCTGGGATTATAGGCATGTACTACAACACCCAGCTTTGTTTTGGAGTTTTATTGAAATGTTTAATAACAAATCAATCTCATGTTAATCTGCTTTCCCCAGATTAATACACACATACACACACATCCTAAACAAAACAAAACTAAACGCTGGAGTTTATCATTTCCTTGAAAAGTAGTTTTTAAACTATTGTCCAGTGAGTTTTTGGCATTTTCCTTCCTGCTTTATTTTTCATTTTTATAGCAACCTAGTATAAATTTTTTTCCTACTTGGTTTATTTTGAAACTTGCTAGCTGAACCTATTCATGAAATCGTTTTTGTATTTTTAGTGTTTTCTGTAGCATCTGCATTTTGTTTGGCAAGTTTATATCAGGTCTGGCATATTCATTAGATGAAATGCAGTGAGCACTTTGAAAAGATAACATGGAGGAATATCTCAGCAGTGACTGGGTAATGAAATGAGTGCCAAACTTCTGTACCTGCATAGACTAGAATGTGGGAAGTACATATATAACCCTGCATACTGACATATACATAGTAATAACTCTGTACACCGATATTCTTGGCACAGAGCAGGAGGTCGGGGATAGAGAGGGAGGGGAATTCTTGAGTATGGCAGGAAGATCAGAGAAGGATTCCTTTAGATTACTAGCAATATGAGTTTTTCAGTGGGAGGGTAGATATTTTGTGTAGTGAGATCAGCATGTAGGACAGGCACAGATGCTTGAGAAACAACATGGTATGTTCCAGAAATTATAAGCAGATAATTCATGTTGGGCATAAAATGTGAAGATTGATGGACGAGAGCTGTATATTTCCCCTCATTAAATGTTGCCTGTAAAAGCAGCCTAGGAAGATTAGTTAAATGATAGAGGCAAAGGCTAAATTTGAATACGAAATTAACTATAAATTGTGGTGTAACTATAAATTATAATATACTTTGTATGTATTTCTCTTTCTGAAATGCATATCTCCCTCTCTTCCATCTGTTCTTGAACTCCCTACTTTCATGCCCTCTTTCCCTGTGTGTGTGTGTGTGTGTGTGTGTGTGTGTGTGTGTTTTCTAGTCCCGGTTCTCATATCTTTGTGCAAACTACTTAATTTTCTGAGATTT